>BQNB010119613.1:8562-19461 GCA_026074375.1 Tanacetum coccineum
ATATATATATATATATATATATATATATATATATATATATATATATATAATCTTGGGCTCTAAAAACCTTAAGTTACCATGGAAATCTGTTGGACTGGCCCGAATCTCGGCGTTGGCCCAACAAACTGGTTTCGCCGGTTCCATGAGAGAAAGGAACCGCCAGGCTTAGCTAATGGAACCAGAGGGTCTGATGAACATCACATTCCCCTTGGGCTTAAAAATAAATTAGGCTAAATCATTAATTTCAATATCTTTTTGAGAATGTTTCCAAATAAAAAAAACTATAAATATCTTCCTAAAATTTTCTTTCGGATCATGATTGTCCGTCTCGGGGTTAAAATGCTAAAAGGTAAACTTTTCTTTATCGTACTAAATTTAATTGGTTTATATCATACATATGAATTAATTGTATTATTCTATGTGGTTTGTATTATTTCCCTAAAAATGATTATAATGTTTGAGTCTATCACACCTCAACGACTTCTTCCCAAAGGACATTTTCAAATTATTTGTTCTCTACTCATATCATGCTATCCAAACAAGTTATTTCAGGTATTATGCCTAGCTATTTAAAATTCAAACCCCTCATACACTTTTTTGTACACTCCAACGACACATCCCTCCTAAATATAAACTCCTCACCTCCTTTACCAATCTCATTCAAATTCAAAAATCAAACCTCTCCGCTTTCCCTTTCATTCAAAACTCTCGATTACCATGGAAGCTCTCTTGGAAGTTTTTAGCCCCGTCTTAATCGTCATTATCATCTCGTTGCTCGCACTCATCTAATCGATGCTCAAATTCCCGCATGGAGATGTGTTCTTTATCTTAGCTTTTTACATGTCCATTGTATTTCCTATCCTTTGTATCGCATTGTGTATCGAAATGAAATATATGTATTAATTTCCTTCCTTTCTCGTGCGTTATTTTTTTCTTCTTTGTCTCGTCATGTTTATTTTATTCTACAAAATAAGGAAAATTAAATCTAAGCAAATATTCCCACATATCATTAATACATATATATACACAAAATTAAATAATAAAAAGGGGAAAATATTATATTTTTCATTTCCTACCCCAGGTGGTTCCTTCAGATTAACAAAGTCAGTTCTCTTTGACCAACAGAACAGGCAGAACCGGCAATCTGATAGGACAAAAAGTTTTGTTCTTCTTTTTCACTTCACTATTACCATATTCTATTCTAAAAAGAACCGCCATTGATGAACCACATCTACCACAACCTGTTTTTCAAATTAATCAACTTCCAAATCGTGCGAATCATCTCTTTGTAAGTACTAATCTTAAATTATCTCTTTAAATCAATCCTAGACTCATCCCCCTCTTAGTTTTAGGTATCTATATTTTTTAAATTCAACGACGAATTTAACGTAATTAAGCTTATGGAATAACATTAGTTAGGAATTACATCCTGTTCTTTGTTGAAAATGAAACTCATGCATATAAACTCAATGTTAATTTTTTTAATAAGTTTCAACAAAAAACTCTAATACAAATCCTTAATAATCATAAAACGGGATTAGAAGTCGTCTTAAGAAAAAGAAGTTCAACGTCACTACCATAGAAACCTTAATTTTGACGATTTAAGTTTATGTGTTTTATGAAAAAATCATAAATATGAATTTTGTTAATTTTCTTTTGGTATTGTCTTTAGGATCACAATGCCGAAATCCATTCACGTTGATCATCATGATACCGACTTTTACATTCCTATGTACCACCGAACCGAAGGGTTTAAACGAACGTGAAAGACTAGTCTAAAAAACTCTCGAAAAATGATCCTTTCATGAAGGTCGTGTTGTTGACCCTTCATACCTTGGAGACCAACGTAATCTTCGCCCTACTTTCGCATCCATCAGATTTGATTATTTTCTCGATATCAACGAGAAGATTTTCCCCGTGTTTGTTCTTCAATTATACCAAAGCGTCCACCTTATTCATAGCTTGAATGGAGCTCTCTCCATCGCCTTCATAATTCAAAATTTTGAAATCACTCTCCGTCTTGAAGAATTCTCCAGCATTCTTCGTGTTCATTGTAAATGAGTTTGTGTGTACACTCCTGAATGGCCTATCTCACCCTTACCAAATGGTGTTGATCCAAATTCTGACATTTATCCACCTCTTTATAAGGAAACTTTATTGATTCATAAAGGAATATTCTATCAAAGACCTCCTGGTAAGACTCATAAGGTCAAAGGAGTATCCACCACCCTTGATCCCTTTCAAATGGTCCTTTTTGAATTAAAAATCAATTTTAAGAAATAGGAAACCATCCTTAGTGAGAACGCTGTAAGCCTCACCGGAAACAAGGACCATCTTAATGCCGCTTGCTACTTGCTCTACGTATCTCTCATTCAATATGGAAACCTTTTATATTGCCTACATGACAATTGCCAAGAAAAATGGTAAGGGTGACCAAGAGTGCCGATATGATAAATTCCTTATAATGACTGTCGCACGTCGCCATCTTTGATACTGGTTTCCGAGTTGCGCAGCCCTCTATGCTTTCCGTCTGTGACTGTATCTTGTGATCACGTGATGATATTCCTCTCTCTGGAAAAAAGTAACTTAAAATCATGCATGCCAATTGGAAAAAGGACTCATCTTCCCAACTCCCGCCAACTCTGAAATCATCCGAATCTCCTTCACCTTCCTCACATCCAAGTAGAAGAATAAAGATGCCCGTAGACTACTACACATGGACCCCATGACCATACAATATCAACTTTTACCCATCTATGAGGTGTAAGAGTCCACATGAAGATTCAATAAGACCAAGGGGCGATGTTTTAAGAGCTTATGGCCCATTTCCTCCTAACCTTGGGAATCTAGAATAGAAGTGTCAATAAAGGTGTTTTTCCGTCTTATGAAACATTTGTTTAACTATTTGTAATTGTAATCTTATGATTTATCTTCCCATATCATTCCATGTAGTGTTTTGATTACTAATATGGGAGGATGTATAATGGGCGTTGAGTTGCTTAATGCTTGTGTAATTATCTTATCGTTATTATCAGTTGATTAATCCCTTAAGGAGTGGTTTTGATGTAGTAGAATTTTCTTAGGATTAAACACTGTGCATTCTCTATTTTACAGCCACTAGATTATCAAGTAAATAACATAAGAGCTAGAATGAATCAAAAAACAAGGATTAAAAGCTACTTAGACTACTACTTCTTTAAAAATTAGAAAACTTGGAATCCTGTGGTCTGGCTGCAAACCCAACGGGGTTTCATCGTAGGCCAAAGAATCAGCCGCCCCCTCGCCCGTTCTACATGGTCTTTGCTTATTTTCTGGGTGATTCATTTTCCTGAACAAAATGCTCCAATAGGTTATCTAAAATTTGTATTAAGCTAGACCTAATGGCTGTTATTTTCTGGTGACTTAAAGGAAAGTCCTAGATGACGTGTTATGAGAAAATCTGAGTGAATTAGCATTATTTTTTTGCAAGATTCTGAAGTATAAATCTTTAGCTTGTTATCTTTCTCACACTCTAAAATCCTGCAAATAAACAACACTAAATCCTTCCTTTGATCACCACCTCATAGCCTCAAGTGCTATCTCTTCATCCCAAAAATCTTCAAAAAAATGCCAAGAACCGACCGGTCAATTGATATCTCATCTAACGGAAACTCAACAGGCTATGTGCTTAAATTAACACATACATTTATTCCATTAAAAAACGTCTTAAAAGAACTAAAAACCCCGTAAACCCTAAAAATACATTTTATATTTGTATGTTTTGTATTTTGAAGAATTGGCAGGAACGATATTCAAAAAGTGAAAGCCATAAACGACCAAAGAGCCGAGACGGAATGGAAAGACAAAGTTCAAACCAAAGGCGAACATTCAGTCAAAGGTCGAAAAAATATCTTCCCTAACGAGAGAGTCAAAAGTCTACCAATTGAAGAAAATATACATACTGGACTGACTAAAACTTGCTGCCAAAACCTCAAGATGTAATGACGAAGAGTAAAAGACAATGTTGAAACTTGCAAACCAGCAAAGTTTAGCAATGAAGTTATAAGAAGATGAGGGGCCAAACTGCCAACCCTACCTAAACTCCATCTTGTCGCCGCCCAAACAATTACCCAGGTACAGAGTAGGGAGGCTCCATACCTTCTCCATTGCAAAACACTCAACACCCTCGAAAAACTCATTTCATACCACTCCTTTATTTCCCCCTACAGCTGGTATAATTCCATGTTGGCAATAGCCTCCCACTTTCCAACTTTTCGGAGCTGTGATTGACTCTAAAATAACACAAAAGAAAATAAGGGTAGATTTATGTTTAGAATCACCTCATCAACCTCACACAACAAACACCACTGGTTTTTCACCTTCTACAAAGAAACACAGAGAAAAGAAAAAAGAGAGTCTCAAAAACCAAGACCTTAATTCATTTTAGTATAAATAGCCATTATGTAACCCAAGGTTAGAAATTGTAGTTTTTTGTTTTTAAATCCTTAGAATATCTTAGCTTTATTTTCGGATTATTATTAAGTCATATTACAACTTCTACTTTCAAGCATTTGTAACAATTCAAGTTTTAATGCAATTTAAGGTCGTTAAGTCATTACAATTCCAAGTGTTAATTTCTAATTGTGTTGTTTATTGTGTTCAAAAAGCTCTCAACACAATTACTTTGTTTATTAAATTCTTTAATAATATAGCCAAAAAAAGGTAAGTATTAAAGAAAATTATGCAAAAATCACTCCAAATACACCACAGAAAACTTATTTTATGGATGATAACCAGTATCTGGATGGGCCTTATGGACACTTCCTACTGTGTTTATACAAGCTAAGCTTGTAATCTGCTTGGTTTAAGCCCTGTTTTGACAAAGGTGTTTTAATCTATCTTTTTCTGTTTTTTCATTCATTAACTGTAACCTGCTTATTAAGCCTATTTGTTACTATGTTTACTTAATTGTGCTTTATCAGAATGTTTATGCTTATCTTCGTAGTTGTTAGTTTAAAAGTGATTAGTGCAACGTGCTTAGATTTACTGTTTAGTTCATTTAATAAAACTGTTAGTTTTGAGTTAATACTGTTAGACTAATTTAGCTTATTTAAGTGCTTATTCTTGATTGAAATCTGATTTTAAGTACCTTATTTTGTCATTTGATAATCTGTTTTAAACAATTAGGATCAAATCACTTGAATAAAATACTTTTATGAAAACGTTACGAGATTGGTTTTTTAGAACAGAGTAGCTAACTTAGAACTAGGCTGGTACTAACTTTTATATACTAGTATTCACCAATTTTTGTAGATCACACTTTTTTTATGATAGCTAGATTAGGATTTGAGGTTATATTTTTTGACATGAGCAATTAGGTGGTGAACTAAATCGTTTTGTTTTGTTGAAATTTTGAGCTTATGTTCAGTATCTTATTTTAGGTCTAAAAGTGTTATTTTCATTAAATCCAAAAAGAATAGTAGTGTAGTCAATATGTGCTTAATGGGGCTTAATTTCAGTGGCTATTTAAAAAATAGAATAGTAATGGGCTTAAAAAAGAATCATTAGTGAGCTATATTTCCAAAGCCCACTTTTCATTTTGGCTTATTGGTGATTTTAGCTAATTTTGATTTGCTATTTTAAGAAAAGTTTAGAGTTTACTACACATGCTCTACTGTCTCACAATTGGAAAGCCCTTCAATCTTGCTTACTACATTGCCAATAGAATGGTAAGTGTGACCAAGAGTGCCGATATGACACTTCCTTATGGAATGCTTCTCACTCGCCTCTTTGAACATGTTCGCGTTGCTCATCCTCATGCTTTTTCAGATGATCTTTATCTTGTGGATCATGTGATGTTTCCTCTCTCCGAAAAGAGAGTCTTCAGAATCATGCCAAATGGAAAAAGGCCTTGTCTTCTAACTCCAACTCCCTCCAACTCCCTCTAACTCCGAATCATCCGAATCTTCTTCACCTTCCTCACAACAAGAAGAAGAAAAAGATCCCGTAGACAACTACACACTTGACCCCATTACCTACATTGATCAACTTTTACCCATCGAAGGTGAAGAGTCACATGAATTCAAGTAAACCAAGGGGATGTTTAAGTGCTTTGGCCATTTCCTCTCTAACCTTGGGAAGAAGAAGTGAAGGTGTGCTATAAAGGGTGTTTGTCTAATGAACATGTTTGGTTTGAACTATTTGGTACTTGTAATCTTATGAATTATCTTCCCTATCATTCCATGTATGTTTGATTACTAGTATGGTGTGTAGTAATCTTGATTGCTTAAGTCTTATGTGTAATATCTTATCGTTTATATCATTTGATTATTCCCTTAAGGAGTGTTTTGATTAGTAGAATTTTCTTAGGATTAGAACACTGTGCTTTCTCCATAAGCCCTAGGATAATCTAGTAATAACATAAGATCTAGAAATGAATGGAAAAAACAAGATTAGAAAGGCACTTAGACTACTACTACTAGAAAATTAGAAAACTTGGAATGTTTGGCTGCTGCAGCCGGTTTCATCAGAGCCAAAGGAATAGGCCACACCGGTTCTATAGTGTGATTTTGCTTATTTTTGGGTGATCATTTTTTGAATTAAGCTCATAAATATGTTAGTTAGACTTGTATTAAGCTAACCCAAATGGCTGGTTATTTCTTGGTTGACTTAGAAAGATGTCATAATGATTGTGTTTAGTGAAAATCTAGTGGTTTAAGCATTCAATGTTTTGCATGATTCTTAAGTATAAATCTAAAGTTTGTTATCTTCCTCACACATCCGAAACCTGCAAATAAACAACTCTAAATCCCTTCCTTGATCATCATCCTCATGGCCTCAAGTGCTAACTCTTCAACCCAAAATCCTCCAAGAAAAATGCCAAGAACCGACGTCATTGATATCTCATCTAATGAAACATCACCCATCCAAAACCATTCCACAAACCCCACACAACCACTCCATTCTAAAAACATCACTCTAGATACCACCCTTGCTCTCTCAATCCCTCTAACAACTACTAACCAAACAACCCTAACTCAAGAGATTATGGTTTCACCACTAGTTCTTAAAGCCCTTGTATGCTCTACCTACCTAAGTCCACCACTTAAAACTCATCCATACTTGACCTTCATGAATGATCTACCGCCAAGAAGCTTCAATCCACCACCTCCATCACCCACTCAAGATATATCCCAAACACCCCAAACACTATCTCAAGGTCTATCCCAAACACTCCCTCAACCAAAACTCATAGACTTTAAACCATCCTTATCTCCTATCAAACTCTCTAGAAGTAGGCTGAGTGCTCAACTCGAACCTCTCATGACTAGGGAACAAATCCAAGAAGAACTTAATCAATTCCAAAACGTTTCCCAAAATGTTCAAGAAGCCATCCAAACTGCAGAACATGTGCAATATAGTCTCATTCCTCCTACCTCCATCACCTCATTGCAAATTCCACCACCATTCTACTACACTACCACCACCTCAACAACAATACCACCATTTAAAACCTCTCTCCCACCATCTAACACCTTCATCCCTCTTGATCAATCTGTGACAACCATCAAAAATCCAAGTCAACAATTGTTAGTGTTATGTACCATTCATGTAATATTTTAATTTCATTAATTTTCAATTATAAATTATTTGGGTCATTTTGTGCATAACTTTCTATTTTTAGAACCCTAGTCTAGAATTGTGCCTTCTGCGTACGATTTTAAGAAGACGTCTTAACGACTAACGATATGCTCAAAGGTCATTAAAAATGTTAATAATCATAAATAAACATAATAGATTCACTTATATGAACTTAGGCGACCTCGTTCATTATAACTTACAAGTCTCCCAGTAAACCTGCTATTTCGTAATTTTTTACGTTTTTGCATCTACGCTTCGTATAACGGATTTAAAATACTTCAATATGGCCTAAGTATATAAATTCACTCTTACCTGACATTATTTATCATATTTTACATATAACCTACAATAAACTACAAATTATACAAAACTATACCTTTTTACACAAAACTTATACATTATAGCATGCAAAATAATACCTACACTTAATAAATTCAAACATAATTATATTAAACACCAAAAATTAGTATTCTTGCTTCCATTGGACCCCAAATTCGTCCTTCTCACCTCCCATATCCTCCAATGGGATTAATTGCTTCCTTTCACATATTTATACACTCTATTTTCTCATTTTTACCCAAATTTATCTCACACCTTCATTATTACTCATCCCATCCTTCTCCTAAATATTTCTCTCACTAAATCTAAGATTTCTCTTCTCCTCCTCCTCCCTTGCTGCTTCCGTACACCTCCACACACCACCACCTTCATCTAAAATTTTTCCTATTAATTATCTACACTAAAACACCATTCTTGGTATGCATGCAAAGTTTGGTGGATCGAATCAAAGATTTGGACACTTCCTTTGTGATTTTTCTTGAAGATTTGATTGGGTTTTTATAAAAGCAACTGGGTAATAATGTTTATCATAATATAGATGGTATAGAAGGTATTTTGATTTTGGTTTGGTTGCTAATTAGGTCTGAAATTCAGCCCCTATCAAAGAAGGGTTTCTTGTGTTTTTAATCACTAGTTGATTATTCTTGTAAGCCTATAATCTTCTTCTTTATTTTTCTTCTTTTAATGAATGAATTGCATGGATATTAATTCTGGAAAAATAAAGTTTTTGATGTTTAAAGAGTATGGTAGGATCAAGGATGGCATTGCATGGTGTTTGGATAGGGTAGAATTGATGTTTGGATTTGATTTGTTAAAGTTGTTGGGACTGTTTTTACATCAGTAGTTAAACAGGTTGTTTATGAAATATTTTCGGTAATGAGACCCCTGGGAGTTTTGATATATTTATAGGCCTAGTTCTTATGTACATATGGTTAATTGGATAGAAATTTATCTCCTTCGGATAAGTGAGATATGACCATTTTACCAAAACGTGTCGCATCTGACCTAGTGGTAGGAAATGTAGCATAACTCCATGTTTTTTTGTAAACCTTTTGTAAAACAATCATTATACCAGTAGAGAACCCTTATTAGTATCACCTCCAATTGGTTTTACTTAAATGGCATCCTTAGATTTCAATTTGCGTCCATTTTCGTAAGCTAAATAAATTTGTCACACCTTGTTTGGGACAGTTTTGAAAAGTTAAATAGAGTAGTGTGTATAGAAAGATTTTTGACTTTAAAAGTTCTGGATAAATTAATGGTGACCTAGATATATGTTTTAGGTACATGTACCCATTTGGTTGGGGAGATAACTATTTTGGATGGGTGAGTTATCGCCGATTTTCTAGAACTAGTCAAATCAGATGTACTGTTGGAAATAAGGGTATAACTTTAGAATTTCGCACTAACTTTTTAAAATAAAAATGTGCTACCTGTAGAGGACATCTAGGGCTATCATCTCCCGCTGACCTCACGTCAATAGCATTTTTAGATTTCATTTTATGTTCGTTTTGGTGAAGCGGATAATTTTAGAAATAAATCTGCACATGTATTGAAGGGTAAAATGATAATTTCACCCAGGTTCTAGAATTTCTGGGTAGTGGGGGCCCACATTTCTGAAAAATAGATTCATAGGGCTTCTTGTACGCGAAAACCCCGTGCTTATATCTATTACGGATCTTGATTTATGCGCGTGTTAAGTTGGGTAAATTTTAGAATTTTGGGTAAATAAAGTTGTTAGACGTAAAATTTATGTGGACACTTTGGAAGTTTTAGTTAAGAAGTAAACTTAAGTATATCCTAAAAGTCATATATGTTCAGATTTGGACTTGGGATTTGAGTGGTTTTGACCCATAAAAGTTAGGACGCAATGCCATACTGGTTTCGTCAAATAAAATGTTTTATACCATTTTCCTTTCTATTTCATTTCAAATCGTGTGAGTATTTGTTGGTTAATTTTTCTAAGTCACGCCTTTTATTTTAGATTGCACTTAGGGTGTCCGATTACTTCAGCTCTTACCTTATTAATTTTTCCGAATCGCTTAAAGGTGTGTTCATAGCCCCCTTTTTACTACTTACTTGTTTTACAAACTCTACGGGATGAGATTACATGCTTGTTTACTTTGGACACAAGTGCTTTTTAAATTGTATGCTCTCTAGATTATTGCCTGAATATTATTGCCTAAGTTACCACTATGAACCATTAATTACTAATGTAGTAAGCGTGAGTGTTATGGGTAGATCTATCGGGACTAACAATCCCCACCTAGAATTTCTAGTCACAAGTTGGCCATGGTGTATTTAACATTTTGAGGAACTTGTAGGCTGTTTTGGTAGACACCCTATAGTTGTTTTGGGGAACTGACAGTTAAGGTTTCGGTGTCTCTGTATTTGAACATATCGCAGATTCCGAGGAATTCGTGAATGTGTTTGTGAGGATCGGTTTTGGTTCTGCCATCAAATTGGTTTCCTTTGACAAGAGTCAAGTGGTTACCTTTATAGCAAATTCATTCGCGGTTTCAAGAATAGTGATTGTGGAACCGGGAATTGGTGAGACAACATGGCCAGCAGCCCACATGGGTTCATCATCTATTGGATAGAAATTTTTGAGAATCATGAGAAAGTGACAGAAGTGGTTGATGTCGAGAATTGGCGGATAGACAACTTGTCACACCCCCAAAATCGGACGGCAGCGGAATAGTAACATTGGGGTGCGACTTTAAGGCACAAAGTACAAGTCACAGAAAACGACCTCAAAAGAGACGTTTAATAAAATGTCACATTCAATTTAATTAAAAATGTCAGAATTAAATAGGTTCCATTTATAATGTATTAAAAAACATTATCAAAACTGTTAGTATAGATTCACCCTAAGAACAACGGATCCGGAGGCTTGGTAAAATGGAAAAGAAAAGTATCCATATTATTAGAGAGAAAAAG
>BQNB010119614.1:0-20783 GCA_026074375.1 Tanacetum coccineum
TTGTAACACTTCAAAAGATTTGATTGTTTATCAAATGATCAATAACCGTCAATTCTTATACTGGAACAAGTTTGATTCATGCAGAATCGCACCATCGTTTCTTTCCAGTTGACACAAGTTTGATTCTTGTAGAATCGCACATGTCACCTACCTAGAGCTTGTTTGATGTTGGCTCTAGCAGGATTTCCATCTTCATTGTGAAAAACCATCGTTTCACTCGGATGTTCTGGCAATATCACAAGGATAATGCGTAGGACTCTTAGGATAGACTTGATTCCACAGTGTGTGAAAGACAAGAGAACTGGATATGTGCGTTTTGGTTCTAGTAATCGGAGGCTGGAGCAGACTGCCACCTGTTCAATATCAACAAACTCGGAGTGAGAGAGTCAATAGATAACTTGTTAAATCTCTGTGAGAAATGAAACATAAATCTTTTGATAGATTCTGAGTGGCTAGGGAGGGTTGTGCATTGCATCACTGGGTCTATGATGTCGATCTTTAATGTCAGCAATCATCTTAGTAATTCTTGCAGCATTTGATATTGACCCGGTTCTGCCTAAGTGTATGGAGGGCTTCTTTCTTTACACTTATCTTTCAATTCTTTTATTCTTCAACCCTTTAAGTGCGTACCAAGACTTCATGACTAGAACCTTGTTGGGTTTATTCTAATACTAGCTCCATCTCAGTCGGCACTTTTTTCTTATTCTAGCTTTTACTCCTTTTACTTGTCATACCTATAGGACTTCGACACTCATACTAGTGGTTGTCTCCGGTAGATTCTCCGGTTAATGGCTGATCATTAGGATTAGTACCCTACTCTTACCAACTCCTTATAACGCCAATTAAGTAAAAATGCATGGTCGTCTTTTGGTACAGTTCTCTTTTCCCTACAAAAACCAATTGGAAAATTAATTAAGGTACTTATGAATAAATATCAAAGCGTTTAGTCCTGATCGTTTTTATTTTTTTAGAAAGCCCCCCCCCCCTCAAATGTGCTTCGGTATTCGAAATTGTTTAGCACGTTTGGGCGGATATCATGAGTCCTAATAATCCGGTGTTTATTTACTAATATATTTTAATCACATTTTCTACCTTGATCAAAAATTTTAACACCTTGGACTTTTGATATAATTGATCTAAATAGTTATAAAATTTGGGAGAAAAGTGTGGCCTTAATTCGCAAGTCGTGTAAGAAACATATAAATGCTCCCCCTCAATCGTTGAGGGATATAAATTACTCCTACACTTAATCATCAAAAGATTAACTACTTACTAATGTACAAGGTATATTATTCACAATAAGAAAAAAATTGACCTTTTTATCGTAATGACGATGTCGTCACGTTGTTCTGTTGATCAGCCTGTAGTTCAATATTCTATATTTTCCTCCCACTAAAGATTTCTAGGACTTCGAAAGATCCTCCTGGATCTGTACGTCTTTTCCCGATCGCAATGATGAAGTCTTTGCTTCTTCTCTTGTCATCCTCTGACCACTTCCTAGTCTCCATGCCCCTTATTGTATCGTACAGATGAAGTCTTTAACCATGTGGTCTAGTTTTTCCATTATCTGTCAATGCTCTCCATCACTAAACATGTGTAGCTCATTGCAGCCTCATTACTTTTCTTTGATCATCTTCTGTAATTGGTAGATAACGGCTCTTGGCTTGGGGACAATCGTATAATCTTCTTTGAAGTAATAGTCGGTGCATCCATTTGGACATTCAAGGGTTGATCTTTGTTTGAAATTTATAACCATAGCTGCAAGTCTCCCACTACGATTCTCTGATTACAGGGTTTCTTATCCACCGGTGACTGCCGTGTGAAGATAGTCTTGTCTGTCTTGGGCAGTTGGTTGAGCTTTTCTTGGAATATTGAGTAGGAAACAGATCTCAAAATATTGGGATGAAGATTTTGAAATCCTTTTCCGCGATCTTGTATCGTGGTAATCAGCACGGGTAGGAATTATCTCTATTAGGTTAGTTGTATCCGTATTTTTTCGAAACCCTGGACACTGATCACACTGAGAATTCGGCATATCGCGGATCTGACGGCTTCACGATCAGAGGGCTCACTGTGTTTGTTTGATGTAGAATTCCTTTCTCCTAAACCACCGTGAGTGATGCTAGACCGCACTGATGTATATTCGGTTTCATTTTCAAACCCACAATGATGGAACTAATTCTTCAGGCCAAAGTCTAGGTAAGAGAAGCTTTGAGCTTGGTATATGGATAGTTATATTTTTCACTCTGTGTTCACCTGTCAGGAGATAATCCAGATCCTTATTAAAAGAAAGAATGTGGTTGAATAGTTACTGAACTGGAGGTCCTCCTATGGCAGTGGTTCATATATTTTCACAGAATTTGATGCCCCTCAGGATTACTCAAATCAACCTTATTTGTCAGCAGCTTATGGCATTCATCCATCTCGATTGATTGAAGAAAGAGTTGTTCTGATGAAAGGATTTAACCAGGTTGAAAGCTGGACCTTCTAAATCAGCTTTGAGAGCTTCATTCTTCATGTTCTTCTGAGAACCATTGATGAATGACCCATTATCATACATCTTCCTTTGAAGCTTGTTCTCGTAGGAACTTGATAGTTGTGGACGTATGTATTTGCCCACTTATTCTCTGGTTCCGGGAATCATTCGGGGTATGGTCCCATTCTGGTTCAGGTTGTAGCCGGTCTCTCGCCTTCTGGAATTGGCTTTAAAACACCGTTAGTGTCGACACCTTGTGAATGTGAGCGTGATCGGTGTCCTCCAGATCTGAGACGTGCCCTTCATCTGCATTGGAAGTATCTGAGGATGTTCAGGAATCGTTCTGATTCGGTATCCACGATTTGGGCATCGAAGAGTCAACAACAGCATCTTTGTATCAGTGGTCTGCCATCCAGTTGAGGTAAGAGCTGGATGTTGTTTGGAAGTAGATGCATCAGACTCCCGCAGGTTCTTTGACACTTTGGTCAATCTATTTTTGGAGGGGAGGTTGAGTGACCAGACGCGGCAGATTCAGGGCATTCTTCTTTGTTGACCTACCCTGGTTGATCAGCGAGGGCCTTATCATCATCATCGTATTCCATCATAATCATATCATGCGTATCTTCTTGCTGGTCGTTTAATCCCTTTGACTACAACTTCCTTATCCATGCATCCTCATCTGCTATTAAAGCCTCTATAAGAGCATGGTATATGATGGTAGTTGGCAGGACTTTCTGTTTGCAATTATGTTTTATTCATGTGTCTGAAGAGAGCACCTCTTTAGATCAAAATTCTTCAGAGAGGCCATTTGTCTGTTGACCGTGGGTAAGTTGAATCTTGTTTCTCCTCACCTTGTTCCCTTTTGTTCTGATAATCTCCTTTGGACTTTTTAGATTCTTGATTCTTGATGGACTATGGGCCTAGGCACACAGAGTTTTTCTCGATTAAATCTTGCAGTGTGTCGTTCAAGAATCTTAAAGAGAGACTCATCTAGTTTTGTTCCTAGATATTTATTCAACAAACCGTAGGACTTGGGATTTAATTGAAGAAAACATCAGCAGAGTGATCTAGTTTCTTTACTTCAGACATCTTCTTGCTCCAATCTTGCCACTCTTAGTCTGAAGGGCGTGAATGGAGTGATTTCAGGGAAGAGATTTGTGGTGATTGTTATAGTTCCGTGTTGATTGGTGGAGGAGTGACCAGTAACGACGACTTAGTAGATGGACATTGTGAAGGGAGCATTACTGGAGGAGTTGAACTGACTGTTTGACTACTTGGATCATGTATGGTGGAATCAGACTCCTCTATAAACTTGAGATTTCTCTTGATCATCTTCGGGTTGGGGTGTCATAAAGAAATGATCCCCAAAGTTAAAAGTGTCAATCGAGCTTTTTTTCATGGAAGACAGTGAACCAGAATGACTTACTGGATTTTCTTCGAGACCGTTTCGTCTGTTATGAGCTTCAGGTTTTCATGAAACTTTGGGTAGGCTGGTCGCGAGGAATTCATCATCTATGTGCTCAGGGTTTGGTACAACAAGCGACTAACATGTAATTTTTCCACACGTTTGAATCCATCTGGTCTTTCTTGCATGGTTCAGGGTAGTGGTCCAGCAGAGCCTCATCGTGCTTTTTCCGAGTCTGATACAGGAATGTTACTCTGATGTTATGTAGACGAGTCTACTTCACTTGATCTTGGTCACCTTTAGGAGCAACGGTTTCTGTTTCACTTTCTGTTCTTTGAATAGATGTCTGAGAGGAATCATGGATCCATTTCTCTGATGTATCTCACTCTTCAGGTGAGAGAAGGTCAGTTGTTGATATGAGGAGCTGATCACGCATAACAAGGATAAACTGGTCCGTTGTTCTTTTTCTTTTTTTAACAGATCGATCATGGAATGAGCTATTGTTTCTTCGGTTACAATGGCCTTTCCCTTGCCTACTACTTTAGGCAGTTTGGGAGTGGTTTCAGATACTGGATCCCTAATCGTTACTCCTCCAACAGGTGCCTGGCCTTGTGGCAGAAAGGCTGGATCCAAGCTAAGCTTAATAGCTCGTTCCATGTCAGCATCATCACCTTCTCCTTCTCCCTTTTCTTGATGTGCTTCCAAACTCATCTTCTTAGCCAATTCGAGATCAGGATCATCACCTTCTTCTTGAGGAATAGATTCTTGTTGAGCTTAATCATCTTCATCAACAAGAATGGAAAGTAGGCTTTCTTTTTAACTTTTGTGGAAGCTTATGCTTGGAAAGGTTTCTTTTTTGTCTAGGCCAGGAGCTGCTTGGATTGTTTGACTGGAGTGTGGTTGTGGGCTTTTTGGGGTGGAGTGTGCTTTGTTGCAGGTTGCAGGTTGCCACGCTTGCACTTTCCTCTGAGGGTTTTCTTTGTATTCCAGCAACCATTTCGGATATTTGGGTAATACGAGGATTGTTGAATGCTTTCAGTAATAAGGGGGATGGGAAATGCCATCCAAAACCCTACAACACGACTCACCTTTTGGGACAAACTTGAGATTTCCTATATAAAAATCATCTCCAGTTATGATGAACAGCAGAATCAGGACGTCGATGGCTGTTGTTATTGCTTGCAATGTCGTAGAATTATCCACCTTGGAAAACCGTCCATAAGGAATAAGGAAGAGGAGTTACTTTCTTTCTTTGTGTCCTTCGACTGGCTTTTGTGGACTTGCTTAGTGTGAGAAAAGGTTTGGTTCCCTTGAGTAATACTCGTCCCATAACAGCTCGGCATGATCAACATTAGTTTGAGTGTCGATTCCACCACAGCATTTGCCAGAACTACGGGTCTGGTTTGTCACTGCCAGAAGTCTTTCCTGTCAAGCACTGGTTGATTAAGGTTAGAATTGCTCTCCATGGTTGATACACATAATTCACCGTATATTGGAGACAATTTCTACAGGTTCAGGATACCCCAGCTCATTAACAAAATCAATCACAGTGTTACCAGACGGAGGTAACTCAAACGGTTGAGCTGGGATGACAGGAGTAATTGCTAATGCCTTATGAGAAGTCAAACACTTAGATCTAACCTTTGTTCATCTAATTTGACATCTAAAAACCCCGTCTGCTCGTCTATTTCATGTATTCCAGAATTGTTGCAGGTAGATAGCAGGAACACTTGCTGAGGCAGTGAATGCTCGGAAGAAGTTGGTATTACTCAAGATGTCCATTGATATCTGAAAGATGGGTTTTTTGAATCTTTTGAGCATTGAAAAGAAGGTTGCTTTTCCAATTATAAACCATGAGTGCGAGGTACAAATTGCTCATCTGTTCTTGTCGGTGGTTGAGTGGGAACATTTTGTTCTGCCATCGTTTTCTGCAAAAGAGAATTAACAAAGAAGACAAACATTGCAGAGAAATGATGTTAGAGAGAACTTTAGCTTTGATTAAAGTCATGTCATTCCATGATTGATTAAAACAGAGGAAATTGTGTTTGATGAAAATCTAATTTGAGGACACAGGAGAATTATCAACCGATCATTACTTGTATAATAAGCCGGATGGGTTTAGATAAGCAACTGGTTCATTTAGAAGGGGCCTTGATAGATTATTGGGCCTAAATGGGCCAAAATATGAAACTTTGCCCAAACCGCGTCAGGAGAATGCAACTCGTCGTTAGGAGAATTGAGCAAACCGCCGCGAGGAGGCACTAAACCGCCATGAATACATTTGAAAAAGGCGCGGGTTGAAATTTTAATAAGATAAAACATATTCGACAAACCGTCGGAGAGACGGGCGGTTTACCTGTTGAATAAAATATAGAAAATTATGGCAACCCGTGTTTAAGTCAAACCCGCTGTTAGTCACCCGCCATTCGACAACTCGCTGTGAGTCAACCGCCTTTAGGCAACTCGCTGTGAATCAACCCGCGTTAGGCAACTCGCTGTGAAATCAACCGCCGTTAGGCAACTCGCGGTGAATCTCAACGCGTAAGGCAAACTCGCGGTGATCAACCCGCCATATGAACCGCGGGTTGAGTAAGTTATTAAAAAATAATAAAAACCAAACTTGTACCTGTTCCAATGGCTGACTTGTAGAACTGGATTCTTTAGGTGAGACCTCCTGAATCTTTGCCATGTAACTGTAATGTGTGTAACACCCCCAAAATCAGGTCGCAGCGGAAATGTAACATTGGGGTGCTACTTCATAGTCCAAACACACAAGTCACAGAAAACGACCTCAAAAGAGACGTTTTATAAAATATCACATTCAATTTAGTAAAAATGTCAGAGTTACACATGTTTCATTTATAACGTATTAGAAAACATTGTCAAAACGTTTTTCAAATAGTACTCAAGTTATTAAGCCTTCAAAAATATATATACGCGCCACTCGAATGCTCCCAATGCTCCACTAGCAAAATAGTAACCTAAAAATACATGCTAAAACGTCAACAATAATGTTGGTGAATTCATAGGTTTAAGTAAATATTTCAGAAGAAAAGTAGCGTTACAACATTTAAAAGTGTTATTTCCGAAATCCATCCGAAATCCAAGTAGTGATTTAATAAATCTAGTAATGTTCAGTAGTGGACCACAAGATCGAAGTAATGGTGGACTAAGTACGTATTCCGAAGTCCAAAACAAGTAAGGTAGACAAGGGAAACACATTCACCAAGTCTAAATATATAACAGGTATTATTGCACTAAGCTCATGACCCCGAAGCCTTAACTAGATTTGTGCCCCAATCAGAATATAGGATGCTTGCCAACAACCTAACACCTCTCAATGTTAAATGCACCCGATCAAACTAGTGACCCAAGTAAGGTGGGGATTGTCAATCCCGATAGATCTATCCACAACACTCGCGCTTACTACAATAGCAATTAACGGTTCATGATAAGTAGGGACTTCACGGCAATAAGGTAACTTAGCAATAATATTCAGGCAGTAATCTGGATAGCATACACTTTGTAAACACTTGTGTCCGTAGTAAAACAATCATGTCTAAAATTCACGGTTTCAAATATAGGTATTCACGATCTCAAATCATGTAGTAAACAAATCCAATCAAGAGATTGGAATGCCCCATAAAAGTAGGATGTTCTGCCAAACATCCTAGAAAGTAATACCTCAAATGTTCAATGCACCATAAGTCAGCTTGTGACCCCAAAGAAAGGTGGGGATTGTCAATCCCGATAGATCTATCCACAACACTCGCGCTCACTACACTAGCAACTGACGGTTCATGATAAACAGGGGACTTAAGTGGCAGAGAAGGTACTTAGGCAATAATATCAGGCATTAATATCAGGCATAACATACAGTTTAAAACAACACTTGTGTCCGAAAAAAAAACATGCATAGCAAATCAAACTTAGTAAGTTCATAAGAAATCAACCATGTATTAAAAATCATGTGGTAGGCAAGTAAAAGCTTTAGTAAAAATAGTCATTTAACGCTTAAGTAGTAGAAATCAATTTGGTAAAATGAGCATGTATTCTCACCCCGAAAACAGTTTATGAAAACCATTAAAAGAGAAAAGGTGGGGCTATGAACTCACAAAGTATTGAAAGGTAATTGTACTGTAGTAAAATATATGAGTTTGTAAAAGAGCATGTATTCCCCTCGCGGGTTTATAAAACATTGAAAAGATTGAAATGCGAGACTATGAACTCACCTTGATCATCAGTGCAAGGTTTTCAAAAATTTCATTAACTGTTAGGCAAGCAGTACCATCCTCATCATTCAAGTGAAGATCTCTCCTCACTGATGATTCTGATACTACCACAGCCTTGCCATCTACGTTGGCATGTATTTGCTTCTCAGAATTGATTGTTTTGAGACTAGCAGTGTTCCAAAACTGTTCAATATATGAAGCATAGATAGTTGGACTTACAGTGAAAGCAAAATTGATCGAACTTGAAGTCAAAAAGTCCAATATCTAAGGAAAATCTTCATTCCTATAATTCTTTTCCAAATAAGCAACCATGTTATGTTGTTGAACGAATGCAAGATCAGCCATAGTTGATGAATTCAGTTGGTCGGTGAGAAAAATCTATTAGGGTTTGTGAATTTAGAGAGTATGAGAGAAATTAGGTGAGGTTAAAGTGTGATTGAGAACGATTTTTATAGAGTTTAGGAAACCTCTTGAAGAAGAAATCGTTATAATTACACAATAGACCCCTAGCGGTTATTTCTCTAACGGTAACCCAGCAGTACTAAGTTTGCCTGGCAGCACTAACTTTATGCCCGACAGTACTAACTGTTGGCCCAACAACATAAAGTAAGCAAACGCTAAATTAATAAAATCTGTCAGCTTTTTATATTTATTAAAAATGACTTATTTTCTACTAAGTGTATATATCGATCGAGCTCCACGTTTCTTCGTTTTTGGGAGTTAGAAGATCCATGTTAGTATCAAACGTCCGTCTGTTAGAAATGCTTTGTTATTTTTCATAAACAAAAAAATCCAACTTTTTCTAAATCTCGAACCCGAATACATAGGTGTTGTTTTTGTGTCAAACGACCCGATACAAAATGCGTTAAAACTAGTTTTCGACCCAAAAACTCATCAAAAATGCATCCAATATACCTTTTAATTTCATTCTAATCCTACTTTAATATCAATATCACAATATACTAACGCCGCAAGTTCTAATCGATTTCATCACATATATAAAAATATCGAATCAATGAATGAAACAATCGAAATAATAATAGAAGGAAGGCTCACAAAGCTATACGGAGCAAAGTCGGAAAAATAAAATGCACCCGTCTCGTCCCTTTTGTTCCTATCAAGAGTGAGGGTATATGCTAGTATAAATATTTCAAGGTGGTCAAATGAATTAATAGCAAGTCAAGAATATCAAAGAGACTAGGGGGGTGACTTTGGACATCAAAGAGAGAAACAAGGAAGTGTTGTGGTCAAACCAACTAGTCATGAGCTATGTATTAATTAGTCATAGGTTGTACAAAGTACCTTAGTTGATAAAATGAGCTCAATGTCTCTACTTATGGGAGTTAGTTCACGAAAAATGGGGAGGGGAGAAAAGAACTAGTTGGTATATTTTTTTTTTGGTATTTTTGATATTATATAGGGTTACTTGAAGTTATAAGTTGTTTAGGTAGGTATTGGTGCTTCCGGGTATGCCTAAATGTAATTTAAATTGCGAAACGTAAACACTTTACGTAACCAATAAAAATAAATATAAAAAGTTAATTATTAATTTCGAAAAAAATAAAATAATGTTTTTATCGTTGGTAAAATGTTATCGTTTAAGTGGGTCAATCGTCTCGTAAAATAATATTTATAAATGTAAAACTCATATAAATATTATATAAATTATTCTAAAATGTTTCACCAAAATTTTTATTAAAAACGAACCAACACTATTCATGTCAGGAAATAGTGTATAAAAATCATATTTCTCTTGTTTTATTCGTTAAATGGAAAAAAAAATTTGCTTACGCGATTTAAATTATGTGATGAGAATTAAAAGTAAACGCGCGCGAGACAAAAAAATAAAAAATAAATAGTGAAATAATGACGAAATAATGACGAAATAAATGACGTCATAAAATGACCTGAAAATACGAAATGTTACAGTCTCCTAGTTAGAAGAGCCTTGTCTTTTTTTTTTTTTTTTTTTTTTTTTTTTTAAGGCTTAAGTTGGGCACTTGAGGAAGGTACGAGTTCGGAGAAAAAGGATGGGATATTTATAAGGAATATGTTGATGAAGAGGTGTAGATAATTATTATTATTATTAATTTTTTTTTTTATATGAACAGTGCCCCAACGGTCGGTGAACAGTAACCCTCAACGGTTACTTTTCCCCTTTTTATACAAAATTTTCTCCTCCATTTCTTCATACAACACTTAATCTTTCACTTACATTTTCTCTTATCAAATCCTCAAAAATGTTGCACATCATCACGATCTTGGCGATGGCGACCGCGATAGCACTCGGCATTTATCTTGCCTACTTCCCATACGAAGAAGGATTTCAGTATTTGTCCTTTATTCTAGCAATTCTCGTGCCCCTCATCGTTCTTGCAATCGACGTAGATTTCTTTTGGAAGGAATAGATATTATGGGAGGGTTGTAATAAAACTTGTATTTATATTGCTTATTTGGCTAAAACTTTAATTCGTTTGGTGTCCGTTTACGCTAATTGTTGATTTTTAGTTTACGCGATTTAACCATATACAATAAGAATTAAAAGTAAACGCGTACGAAAAAAGAAAAAAGAAAAAATAATAATTAGTAAAATATATGACGTCGTAAATGACCTGAAAATACGGAATGTTACAGTCTCCTCCGGTTAGAAGAGCCTTGTCCTCAAGGCTCAGGTTGCAACACCTGAAGAAGGTACGGGTTCAGAGAAAAGATGCGAAAATTTCTTTCGGATTTGTGTTGATGAAGAGGTGTAGGTTTTAAGGTGACTACTCTCAGCATGACATGGTCTTTCCCGAATGCATAGGTAATCAATCTATGCACCAAATATACATAGGTGATTAGGCTATGTATATCTGAGGGCCAACGATGCAATGCTCATTTTCGTCAAAATAGGGTGGTGTAGGAAATGTATCAAATAGTTTTATAACGTAATGAAATAGTCAATAAAGTGAACGTGAAGTAGCTCATAGGGTGACAACAAAATGGTAGAAAAATGATTTATGGGTTGACATCGAGATTGTTTGTAAAGCGATAGGTCATAACAAGTATAAAGAACATCCGAACGAACGCAGAAGCAGTCAAAGAAAATGAACGTAAAGAATTATTCAATCAACAAAATGAACGTAAAGAGTCGTGTTCTAAAGGTAGGTGCTCCAAGGTGACACGTATGAGGTGACAAGTTAATTGTCGTACTCCCATCAACTGGAAGGCTTCAAAACGATGGATTACGAAACAACATGTGCGATTCAAAATCATAAGAAGAGTGTTCCAACTCGGAGTCGAATGGTAAAGTAACTAGTAGAATTTACAAAATATGTTGAATTTTCGATATCATCAAAAGGGAATAAAGTAAAGTCTCGTAAATGGTTGAAGTT
Organism: Tanacetum coccineum; assembly: GCA_026074375.1. NCBI lineage: Eukaryota > Viridiplantae > Streptophyta > Magnoliopsida > Asterales > Asteraceae > Tanacetum > Tanacetum coccineum. The sequence continues at coordinate 11,488 of BQNB010119614.1, forward strand.
AATCGTAAAAGATCAAGAAGAAATTAACCCACAAGTATAGGTATCCTTATATAATACCAGTATTGACGCTCAAGGGAGTAAATGAGAAATCAGGAAGTACATGAAAATCAAAATGATCAATATTTATATAACAGACCGATATAAGGTAAATAGTAAGACGTCATATGATAGATGTAAGAGAACGAAATCGTAGTCTAGTATTAAATACTCATTATCCATGTAATAGTAGTAGAGATGCAAAAGGGAGCATATAAGTTACCTGGGAGCAAGCGCGCACGGATATCGGATAAAACAAGGAGAGACTCTATATTTTGAAAAACAAGGTCATAGTCTAGGTTTTGAAAACGACCTAGTTCTCTATGACTTCAGCTCACACCAAAACTGTCCACACCCCCAAAATCGGACGGCAGCGGAATAGTAACATTGGGGTGCGACTTCATAGTCCATACGCACAAGTCACAGAAAACGACCTCAAAAGAGACGTTTAAATAAATTTCACATTCATTATATTAAAATCAGAGTTTACAAAGGATCCCATTTATAATGCAATAGAAACATTTTTTTAACGTTTGTCGAATGGTATACAAGTTATTAAGCCTTCAAAAACATATCCGCGCGACTCAAATGCTCCCAATGCTCCACTAGCAAATAATAACCTGAGAAAATACATGCAAAAACGTCAACAATAATGTTGGTGAATTCATAGGTTTAAGTAAAATCAGTATTGAAATAATTTAAGAAATATTGCAGTAAGAAAAGAAACGTTACGGCATTTCAAAGTGTTATTTCCAAAATCCAAATGGTGGACTAAGTACGTATTCCGAAGTCCAAAACAAATAATAGCAGACTATGTACGTATTCCATAGTCCAAAATAGGTAAGGTAGACAAGAGAAACACATTCATCATGTCCAACACTTTGTATTATTGCACTAAGCTCATGACCCCGAAGCCTTAACTAGATTTTTGCCCCAATCGGAATATAGGATGCTTGCCAACACCCGGACACCTCTCAATGTTAAATGCACCTTGATCAAACTAGTGACCCAAGGAAAGGTGGGGATTGTCAGTCCCGATAGATCTATCCACAACACTCGCGCTTACTACAATAGCAATTAACGGTTCATGATAAGTAGGGACTTCACGGCAATAAAGTAACTTAGCAATAATATTCAGGCAGTAATCTGGATAGCATACACTTTGTAAACACTTTGAAAACAGTTAGAAAAACACTTGTGTCCAAGGTAAAACAATCATGTTGTTCAAAATTCACGGTTTCAAATATAGGTATTCAACGATGTCATATCATGTAGTAAACAAATCAAGCTTTAGTAAAAATAGTCATGTAACGCTTACGTATAGAAATCAATAAGTTTATGTAGTAAAACGAGCACGTATTCTCACCCCGAAAACAGTTTATGAAAACCATTAAAAGAGAAAAGGTGGGGCTATGAACTCACCTTAGAGGTGAAGTGAAGAGGTCGAGTGAATGAATGAAAACGCGTCACGGAAATATCCGAAAGCAACCTAAGTAGATATCGGTCGTATAAGTACTAAGTACTAATAACCTATATAATTCTATATAGCTACATCACCATCTAATTGTGTTTGTGAAATAATGTTTAAATCGCATTTGATAAATAATAATCATGTATTTGAACTCGTATAATCGCGTAACTAGTTTAATCGCCTTTGTAAAATAACATTTATAAAGTTTAAAACAAGTATAAATATTATTTAAGTGATTCCAAAATGTTTCGCAAAAATTTATAAAAAAAACGAACCAACACTATTCATCTCAGGAAATAGTGCACAAGTTATAAAGTAGTGTGTAACTTTCTCGTTTTAAGCCCGTTTCTTACGTTTCTTATGTCCATGCTTTCGTATTAAGACGACGTATCAAAATATGACATTTTTGTATTTCATGTCCTCTGATGAACAGTGATTTTTACTGTTCATACCAGTTATAAACTTATTTTTATAGATTTAGTTATCGTAAAACCCGTAAATGGCGTATCTTATTCGTTATAGCTCCGTTTTTAGCGATTCTTTCGAGCACGTTCTCGTAATTAAAAGTTTTATCATATAAATGATGTTTTCCAAAATAAATGTCCCTGATGAACAGTAACTTTTTATAAAATTTATTTTATAAACCCGGTATTAACGTAAAACGTATATTTGTCGTATCTTTTTCGTTATAAATCGGTTTTTCGAGTTTCTTACCTTTTTGGAATCGTCATGAGACGTACTATTTTATAAAAATATCAAACCCACTGTTTGGAAATCGAACCAAAACAGTCCCTTATTAATGAATATGTGTTTATTTATATAACTTTGTTTTTATTTACTTTTCAACTTAATAAATAATCACTAGTCTTCCACAAGCCATTATACCATATGTCTTACATATTAGTATGTCCATTAGTCCATAGTTTGTCCAAGTGTCTAATATAATAAGTCCTTAACAATGCTTTTAAATCACAACTTTCTTAAGTGAACTTTTATTTACTAGTTTATACTTATACTTTTTATACTTAAATCAACTTGGTACAATACTTATAATCCCATTATAACATGATATTTACAACTATATAACATGTGTAAAAGTCCATAAAACCATGATCACAAGTATAAGCTCATTTTCCATGATTAAAAGTGTTCTAATGGTGATTTTGCTATATAAAACTAATATACACATAAAAATCGTAATTATGAAAAGATGAGGGCTTTAGATAACCTTATGTGAATGAGTGATGAATGGTAAACAAATCACACCCTTGTGATTTAAATCCTAACTTGAAAACAAATGATGAAAACCCTTGTTTTCTTAAGAAAGCCTTAACTTTCTTTTTTTCTTGCTTTAACACTTGTAATGGCTTAACCAATCCTTCTAAACACCTAAGGACATCTTAGATATGTTGTAGGAATGTGTGTAATTGTTGTAAGTAAAATTTTGTATGGATTTGTGTATGGTTTTGGTTTGGACGTGTGGATTTGAGTGACAAAAGGAGGGTATGTTTGATTTTCACCAAAGAAATGAGAAGTGTATGTGTTCTTTACTAAATGTATGCCTTATATGTGATAAAGACTAGTCAAAAAGATCACTTGCATTAGTCTTAGGACAAGATGAGGCTTTTAGGGAAGTCTTGGTCAAAAGTGAGACATAAGGTTTAATGAGGTTGTGATGTACAAATACTAGTTGAAAATTGTAAACTTCTTGTCCCCTATTTTGTTGTTGTTGCCGTTGATATGAGAAGGAAAAGAGAGAACCATGTGATTTTTATCTTATACAAAATATCTAGCTAATATTGAAGACTTGAAGTTGTAGTTTAAACATAAAAATATTACTTTGCAAAGTGTATGTTCTAGTTAGTTTATTTTATGTGTAAATTGGCTAACATATTAAATGTGGGTAAAGTTTTATAAACTTTGAGCATTGGGAATAAAAATGGGTATTTGTTGAAGCGTAGATTTATTTTGGTGGTTCCGAGAATGCCTAAACGTAATTTATCGCGAAACGTAAACGTTTTACGTAACCAATAAAAATAAAATATAAAAAGTTGATTATTACTTTCGTAAAAATAATATATTGCTTGTTTGACGAAAACTTTAATTCGTTTGGTGTCCGTTTACGTTAAATGTTGATTTTTAACTTACGCGGTTTTAATTATGTGATAAGAATTAAAAGTAAACGTGCACGAGAAAAAATAAATAAATAAATAGTGAAATAATGACGAAATAAATGACGTCATAAAATGACCTGAAAATACGATATGTTACAGTCTCCTCCGGTTAGAGGAGCCTTGTCCTCAAGGCTCAAGTCGCGACACTTGACCAAGGTACGGGTTTATTGAAGAGATGCGGATACTTCTTCCAGAATTGTGTTGATGAAGAGGTGTAGGTTTTAAGGTGACTACTCTCAGCATGACATGGTTCTTTCTGAATGCATAGGTAATCAGTCTATGCACCAAATATACATAGGTGATTAGGCTATGTATATTTGAGGGCCAACGATGCAATGCTCATTTTCGTCAAAATAGTGTAACGTATGAAATGGTATCAAATAGTTTTATAACGTAATGAAATAGTCAATAAAGTGAACGTGAAGTAGCTCATAGGGTGACAACAAAATGATAGCAAAATGGTTTATGGGTTGACATCGAGATTGTTTGTAAAGCGATAGATTATAGCAAGTAAAGGAATATCCGAACAAATGCATAAGTAGTCAAAGAAGATGAACGTTAATAATTTCAATCAACAAAATGAACTTAAAGAGTCGTGTTCTAAAGGTAGGTGCTCCAAGTGACACGTATGAGGTGACAAGTTAATTGTCGTACTCCAATCAACTGAAGACTTCAAAAACGACGGATTACTAAAAAAATATGACGATTCAAAGCATAAAAGAGTGTTCCAACTCGGAGTTCGAATGTACAATACTAGTGAAAATTTAAAAAACTATGCAAATTTTCGATATAATCAAAAGGGAATAAAGTAAAGTCGCGCGAAAAAGTTCGAAGTTAGTCGTAAGAGGTCAAAAAGAAAGTAGCTCATATGTATAGGTATCCTTATATAATACCAGTATCAATGCTCAAGGGAGTAAATGAGAAATCAGGAAGTACGTGATAATCAGAGTGATCAATATTTATATATCGGGACAATATAAGGTAAATAGTAAGACGTCATAAGATAGACGTAAGAGGGAGAAATCATATCCAAGTGTTAAATACCCATTATTCATGTAATAGTAGTAGAGATGCAAAGGAGGGCTTATAAGGGATCAGGAAGCATGCGCGCGCGGATATCGGACAACGATGAAAGACTCTTAATTTTTTTTGAAAAACAGTTGTAGTCCAGGTTTTGAAAACGACCTAGTTCGCTATAACTTGAGCTCTGATACCACTCTGTAACACCCTCAGAATCACAACGCAGCGGAATACCACTTGAGGTGCTACTTCATAGCATAAAGTACAAGTTACATAAAACGACTCTAAGTGAGACGTTTTGAAAAGTCAACCATTCGATAAATTTTATAAAATATTAGAGTTACAATAGGTCCCATTCAAATTCAATAAAAAACATTTTTTAAAACGTTTGTCGAATAGTACTCAAATAATAAAGCCTTCAAAAATATATATATCCGTGCGTCTCGAATGCTCCCAATGCTCACCTAGCAAATAATAACCTGAGAAAATATATACAAAAACGTCAACAATAATGTTGGTGAATTCATAGGTTTAACTAAAAGCAATATTGAAATAATAAAAGTAATATTTCAGTAAGAAAAGTAGCGTTAAAACATTTCAAAGTATTATTTCCGAAATCCAAGTAGTGATTTAATAAATCAAATAATGTTCAGTAGTGGACCACAAGGTTCAAGTAATGTAGACAAGAGAACATGGTTATTTTACAAAAGTTTTGCACAACAATATGGACTTATGCTCCATTTTCTACGACTAGGTTAGAATCGACAACCTTTAGTAAATCGGCCGTATCTCCCTCATCCGAAGGAGATAAAATTTCATCCAATTTACCACATGTACATAAGAACTAGGCCTATCAATATATCAAAACTCCCAGGTATGCTAAGACCAAAAACAATTCGAAATCAAGGCTACAACCTGCTGGTCTAAAATTTACTCCTAAAACCTCATCAAAATCAATCCAAACTTCATTCTAATTCTATAAAAACACTATACAATGCCACACTTGATTGATTAACACATTAATAAACACAAAACATCATGAATTTCTAGAATCAAACATCAAAATGCATGGACCAAAATCAAAAGAAAAATCATAAATCAAGAGTGAAACTTACTAGAAGATGATTAAAGCAAGAAAATCAAAACACAAACAAACCCTCCTTCTTGTAAATTTTCAGACCAAATCAACAACCCAAATAACACAAACTTGCTTCAAGACCTTCTAAATATCAAAACCCACTTGCTTGAACCAAACCCCAATCAAGTCTTGCAAAATCCCCATTTTAATTAAAAAAACCCTAACTTTTGAATCTTGAATAAACCTTGAAATTGGACGAATTAAACCCTTAAAAACACATTAAATCACCTTGAAATCAATCTTGTATACTTGAAATTGAATAAAATGGAAGAACAAGAACCCTTATGGTTCTTGTTTGTGTGTGTCGTGAGATAGAGCATGGAAGGGAGATAAGAGGGAAAAATTAGATGGGTCGATATTTACTATGTGATATGTGTTTTCCCTTTTTTTCTGACCCTTATACCTTATTACCCATATTTATATATTTTTTTGTGTGTTAATAACTTGTGTGGGTATAAAAGGTAAAGTATAAATTTAAGTGGGATTAAAATAAGAGGGTGTTTGGCTTTTAAATTTTGTAGGAGCTTAAAACAATTAAGGGGTGTTTGGTTTTTAGTTTTGATGGAGACTAAAATTAAGGAGGGTGTTTGGTTAATTTTTGATTTATCAATTTTTATTATTAGTTAGGCCCAAAGTATGTAGTTTAAATGCTAAACTTGCAAAAATATCATTTTTGACGCAATTTTTGGCAATTACGTTGTAAAAGACAGGAAATATTAAAATAAGAATAAATAAGCTTCCGAAGCTAAAATATGAGATTATCGATTTCTCAAACGCTAAAACGGATAAATAGCCAAAGCACGATTCGCAAATAACCAAAATTAATGATTTTCACCAAATCGGCTAACAAGTAAAACCATGGTTCTAAAAGGCGCGCCATGACGCCGCAAAGGCCTCGCAAAGGTTCGAGGCGTGACCTCCATGCCACGTAATAGACCAAGGCTTGGGCTTAAGGCTTGACGTGAGATGAGGAGTGAAAAAACGTTATAAGACGCGATAAAACGTGATGCGTGAAGGCTTTTTTGAATTCAATTTCGATAAAAATCGTATTTTTATATAGAAATGAAAAAGATTACATGCTTTATTGACTTTATTCCTTATGTATGACACTTTTTGGAAAATCAATATATTTGTAATATGATATAAATATATAAATCTATATATATTTTCATATTTTGTGCTGCTTGAAGTCACGCCTTAAAAACGCCATGACTCGCCTTGGCTCGCAAAGGCGTGAGGCTTGGCCATGCCACCACGCCACGCCTCACGCTATTTATAACCTTGGTAAAACACAATATTTTTATTCAAAGCAAAAATAGGAACGGAGTCGAGATTTAATATTGACTGTAAGATACGAGATGTTACAGTCTTCCCATCTTAAGGGAGCGCCGTCCCGGTGCTCAATTCGCCTTATCTCCATATGGTTTGCGACGATCGATACACATTCGAAGAGAAGAAAAAAAATCCACGTAACAATTCACGAGTCGAAAGAAGTTTAAATAGCCATTTGTACAAAAACTATGATGATAGTGATTAGAATAGTAAAGGCAATGAATGATTCGTACAGACGTATTACTTGTTAAAAGAGACACGCGCCATGTCGGATACACATTTGGAAATAATCGAATGAACAAATTACGAACCGAAAGAAGTCTAAGGACTCATTCGTATGAAGATAATAACGATAATGATTAGATGAACGAAGAAAATGAATTATTCGTACAAACGAATTACAAATCGAAAGAAGGTTGTTCGTACGAATGCCATACACTTAAGCCCACTCATTTACAAATCGTTATTTACATTCAAAGGCGTCCCAATCCATGTAAATAAGACTTATAAATTTATGGTTTAGCGATTTATAATTTCCTTATTCAAATGAAGAGGCGTCCTAATTCATTTCAATAAGATAATATAAAATTAGCCTACTTAAGCATTGTCACAACAAAACACGAGGTCAAAACAATGTTACGTTGAGAAGAAGGAGTCTCCTTGGCGGCATGATTCTTCAAAATCATAAGAAGTAACGAGAAGAATAATGAGTCGTTAGTCAATCGCGTTCCAAAGGTAAGTGCCAAAAGATGGCACGATCCGAGGTGACAAGTTAAGGTCGTACTCCCATCAACTAGAAGTCTTTAAAACGATGGATTATGAAACAACATATGCGATTCAAAAGCATAAGAAGAGTGTTCCAATTCGGAGTCGAATGGTAAAATAATAAGTGGAATTGACAAACTACATCAAATTTCAATATCATCATAAGGAAATAAAGTAAAGTCGTGTAAATGTTCAAAGTTAGTCGTAAAAGGTCAAAAAAAGTAGCCCATATGTATAGGTATCCTTATATAATACCAGTATCAATGCTCAAGGGAGTAAATGAGAAATCAGGAAGTACGTGATAATCAGAGTGATCAATATTTATATATTGGGCCGATATAAGGTAAATAGTAAGACGTCATAAGATAGACGTAAGAGGGAGAAATCATATCCAAGTGTTAAATATTCATTATCCATGTAATAGTAGTAGAGATGCAAAGGAGGGCTTATAAGGTATCATGGAGCATGTGCGCGCGGATATCGAACAACGATGAAAGACTCTTAATTTTTTTTCAAAAAACAGTTATAGTCGAGGTATTGAAAACAACCTAGTTCGCTATAAGTTAAGCTCTGATACCACTCTGTAACACTCGCAAAAACAATTTATGAAAACAATTAAAAGAGAAAATGTGGGGCTATGAACTCACCTTATGCAATCAAGAGAAATGAGCACAAACACGGATCAACAAATATCGAATAGGAAATTCCTCGAACGCGCGCCTTTTAGTAATGAAATGAGAGGAATGATAATAACGTCGGATCACACAAGAAGTCCTGAGTACCACCTAAAAGACGTGGCACGACTTAGAATAATAAAATAAAATGCAATATGTAAAAAAAAACAAGCAGAATTTCATAAGACGTGTTTCCGAATTAAGCATGGCATTGCACTAAGATTTTTCAAAGTAATTTTTACTCAAAAATTCGTGACTAACCTGGTCTAATAAGCATTATGACATGTACCCATTTGCAACCTTTGACACTTTAGCTTATTAGCGTTTTTAGTTCCCTTTTAAAGATTAAAACAATACGTAAGTCTTGAATTCTGAATTTACCCCAACTTTACAAGGCTCTAACTCCTAATTTGTAATTGATAAAAAGGTAAGGCTTTTTCTTATGGCCTGAATTTTGAGTCTATTTTCCAGATATTAAGCCCTATGTTTTAAAAAGTTTCAGAACCATGCTAAATCACTAATTTACCCCTAATCATCCAGTGCAGATTATTTCCTGATTTTTAACCCCTTACGGAAATGACCATAAGTCAAAATCTATGATAGCTATTGAAGTGAGACCAATTTGTGGTGTTAGCTATATGAGTCAACTACAGGGATAAACTTTTTGTTTTAACCTTTTAGTGTAA
>BQNB010119615.1:3427-20783 GCA_026074375.1 Tanacetum coccineum
TCCGTTGCATAAATAGTGTCAAGATGCTAATCCTCTATTATGAGAGAGTCAACAGGCTCCTCGGTTAATAAAACGGGTGTGACTGTAATGGTATTGTCCTCGTCATCATCGTAGCAAATAGGAATCTTCCAATATCGATCTTTAGCCACTAGCTCTTCCGTAATTCGCTTTTCTTCTTCCTTCTTTTGCATAATTTGACCATCCATATCACATATGGATGTCATTTGCTCCATAAGCTTATTTTGAGAATTAAGAAGGCTATTTTGAGCATTGAAGATTGGATGATTGACGGTATATTGCGAGGGTTGAAATTGGTCAAAACCAAAAGAATTAGGATAATAGCAAGAATTTTGCTCATGATAATAGTCTTCATTCATTGGTTGACATTGGTAAGTTTCATGAGATCCCCCGCAATTTTCACAACAAGGATATTGTTGTTGAAAACTTTGTGGAGGGTGGTTTGCAAAATTTGGAGAATCGTTAAAAGAGTACGGAGTTGAAAAAGTGATTGGTGTTCCATTTCCAACAGTATAATAAAAACAAACTCCATCATATTCATTACAACCACATTGTTGGCACGTACAAAACGGACATTTGTTGTTGCAACCTTGCAAATTTTGTAGGATCTCATTAAGGGTTTTGATTGTAGCATGGTTCGGATAGAGATAAATCAGGAATTAGCGGTGTGGACAATTGTAACCATAATGAGCACCTTTCCCACAAGACTTACAAGTACATCGTTGACAGAAGATATCGTCTAACGAATCACCACACTCGTAACAACAATTGTGGTTAATTTGTGGAGGACTTTGTGAAGAATTTACACCGGGGCCTTGTTTGACAACGAATGGCTCTTGATCAACAAAGTTAGTATCGTCATTGGATGACTTGGAAGTGTCTTGGAAGTCTTGAAAACTTTCCTCCAATGTCTTTTCGTATTTGCAGCACATTGTCGACAATATAGACATGAATGAGGTCTCACAACTCGAGACAAAATTTTTTTCAATTTTAAGGGGTCGTTGAGACAAGTCGGGTATGGGAACAAGAATCTTGTCTTCAAGACTCCCTTTTGGAAACCACAGTCTTTGGTGTGCAAATTTCCAAAGACGAACACTCTTTAATCGCGTAAAGGGGATTTCAAACAACGATTGAGTGACGCATAAAAATTAAACAATTGAGGGTTAACGAAAATAATTAAAATGGATAAGAGAAAAAGAATATTTTTTTTAGCTTTCGAGTTTTTTTATAGCAACATATTTATTAACGGACAATATGAGATAAGACAATTAAACCAATAATCAACTTGTTTCACGGTAGAAAAAAAAAAAAAAAAAAACAACCTCTTAAAAGAACAAAGAACAAAGGAGCGGAGGAGTGGGAAAGCGCGAAGCTATTAAAAACATTCTCCTTTCGGGTTGTAGTTCCTTGGAACAACCCTCCTTATACCCCTATTATAGTTTGTTAATCTCTTAAAGGTGAGCCATATTTCACAAGTGACACAAAGGCAATTAAATCTTTTGATTGGGAACTTATTATGATAATGCTTCATTGAAAGCATTATTTTTGATGATGATTTTTTTTGAAAAATAAGGATAAGTTTTTATAATTTTGATTTTGTTTTGGTAGTATATATTGTATAGTTATAATACTAATAAAAGATATGAAATAATATTTTTGTGTTTTTTAATTTTTTATAAATAAAAGAAATTATCACAATACGCGGAAAATTATAACTCTCTTCACAGAGGGGAAGGGTATATTCCAAAGACACTAATCGTACTCATAACTCAAACCACGAATATTAAGATTATCACAGCATCTCTCCCACCGGCGCTATAGCGGCGCCAAAAAATATTGATTTGGTTCATTATATTCGATATTAAAATATTAAAATAATAATAGTAAGAAGGTTAGATTCTAAAAAACACAATCAGAATAACCGGGAATAAGTATGTGTCATTTTAGTTAGTAGATCTCCGGGTTCGTTTTTAATTGTCCCTGACGGGGCTGAGTTGTGGAAGGAATTCGTACAGTCTGGAGATTGGAGTTTGAATGAGAGTAAAGTTTTGGTGAGTGTTGAAAGCTAAATAAATCAATAACATAGCAAAACAAACGATGAGAAAAACTAAAAATTACGAAATTAAACTGAAAAACGAGAGTAGGAATCCCGAACAAGAGGTCAAAAACCTAAAATCTTAAAAATTAACCCTACAAAGAAATTTTTACTTCTAATCTACTCTAGGGGTCTAATAATGAAGAATGAAAAAGCTACGACTGAAAAAACGAAGTTAATTTGAGTTAAAAACGAGTCAAAACGAAAAACCGGGCCGGTGACGGGCCTTTAAAAATAAAATTTTCACAAAAATGATCCTACACAAGTTTTTGAATTTTTCCTACAAACTAGATGACAAAAGAAAATTTTGTGAAAAAGAAAAATATTTTTTTGATAATTTTTGTATTTTTTATGATTTTAATAAACTTTAAGAGAAAATAAATAATAAAAAAATATTAAACCAATTTTAAAAATTATGAAAAAATTACAGAAAATACTAGACCTAAAAACTAACCTAAGAAAAATAAGAAACCCGAGGCTTATAAGCTAAAGGGCCAAAATGAGTATTTGAATTAAATCTTGCAACATATGGTTGGATAGCCCTGCCGGGCCGAGTGGTAAGAGTGTTGTGTTGTGAGTGTGAGGGGAGGGGTTCGAGTCCCACTCCCACCCCTTTTTTTTATTTGCTACAGTAATTTTTTAAACTTAATTTTTTTACACAAACTTGTTAAGCACATTAAGAGGAACATTTTCTAAAACTACATCTTATTTTGAAACTAACTCATAAGCTCAGAAAAAGCCAAAGTTCAGCAGAAAGTTTACAAAAGACTAGGGACAGTTTTAACGCTATGACTAAGCTGCTAGTTTGTAGGCCAAATTCAGATGGATTACTAAGCTAAAAACCTCAAATAAAGCTCGCATTCTTAAAGATCTAACACCTAACTATTTGTGCATAAGAGATCTGATCCTATATCAACTTCTAACTTTTCTTAATCTTGGGTCAAAAAGTAGGGTAAGACATACTCTTCCTTATGCTTTAAACCATGTGCTGATGAACATCGGCTTTTATGTCAGATTGAGCAAAACCTAGATATGACAGTTACAAACTCCAAAATTTTAATGCCTACTAAATTCTTTTTTATAACATAACCTTGAGATTCAAATGATAATTTTTCAAGATCTTGACAGAAATGAGCAATGGAAACAGTTTTACCACAAGCTCACAACACTAATCGAGATGGAATTTTAATCTTCAAAGCTAGTAAAACTACATGAATAGTCCTAAACTTGCATTTAGGAACAGAGATCTTAAAGATAGACTCAATTTTGGATTTCTCATTCAAATTTTCTGTATCCAATAACACATCTCGCTTTCAACAATTTATTTAATCCTATTCGCAAAACACCCTTATAATGGTGAAAATGCTTTTAAAACTGATATTTTTATGATTTAGGAAGACGGTTTAAAAACAATTAACATGTATTGAAATTATAAGACAAAAAAAGCAATGATAAAGTTAACCATCTATATAAGCACTGGATTAAGCAACTAAGAACTCAAAAAAGAAACATGCCAATATAGAGGCAGATTTAAGAACTAACTAAAGCAAGACGACACAAAAAAAGGACAGTTCTACATTAAGCTAGGCTTATGGGATTTGGCAACCTATACTAGAATTGTGCAGCCCTAGAATAAGCCTTACAAATAAGCTCTAAAGTGAACAAGGAGATGAAACAGATTAAGCTAGTACTCTTACCTACCTGTGCTAGCTGTTTTTAGATCCACAACTTCTTTTAACTTACTTAAAATCGACAGTAAAAAAGGGCATTTTAGGCTTTTAAAACTAGAACTACAAGAATACTATGACAGGTTGTTTGAAAATGCAAACTAACAAGTGCAGGCATACTATCTATTTCTAAGGCAATCTAAACTTTTGACAAGGCAATCTTAAAAGACTCAAATTACAACCTGATAAAAACTACTCATCACCACAGTTTCAAAACTTAAAAACATAAAACTCTTAAAAACTACAATTTAAGACTTACAAACCTTTTTTGGAGTTGATTTTACTTTAATTTAACTAACCCACAATGGTCAGAGAGAAAAAAAATTTTTTGACCCCATTTATTTATACCAAGATGCTAATCCCAAAAAAACCCTCTATGATGGAATTTAGCACCTTTTTTACTGTAAATGGCATTTTTTTTAGCTCCCTAAAAATTTAGCATACCAGATTTGAATAAGATCACAAAGCCTAACTAAGCAAAGTTCACCAAGAAATAAGCACTTTAAACAAACAAGCAATAAACAATAAGTAGTAATGACAGATAGCTAAAAGCTGAAATTTATATATATAAGAATTGAGAGACTACAAGTTTTAGAATTTAAAAGACAGATAATTTGAATTGACTGGGAAATAATTAAAAACAAACTAAACTACATTAACAACTACTCCTTTTTTTTGATCTCCCTTGTCTTCTCTAACAATTATAATATGGCTGCACCAAGGTGAGGGGTTTTCTTTGTAGTTTGCTGAGAGGCTTCAAGATAGCTCTGTCATCTTGGCAATCATTCAAATAATCTCTATTCGGAATACCAAGCGTTTAATCCAAACCCTCTATTTCTTGTCTCATTACTTCAACGAATAGGGACACTTAGGAGTATTGCCAAGGGGGTATCTTCGTACTTGAAGCCACTGTGGCGGAGGCTGATGGCGGTAAGGGTTGACTGGGTAGAGGAGGGTGATGGTTTTGTTGGGGAGTGAGGTGGGTTTCGAGGTGAGAGTGACAGGATAAGTTTTAGGCGGGAAAGGGTTTTGGTAATATTTAGGAAGATATACAGTGGTGAAAGGGCAGGGGTGAAGGTTTAGACTCGGCTAAGGTTTGGTACACTTGCAAGGTTTATACCCATAGGTGATATGGAGGGTCAGTACTTGTTCTTCGGCATCTATTTTCCTTTTAAATTATGTTTTTATGTCAGTTTTTTATCTATTATTGGTCCCTAGAGTTAGGTGAAAGTTTAAAAGGGATTGGCAGTTGTAGCCCTTCATGTTATTTATTTCTATTGCAAACTCGGTCCTTGTGGGGTGATAACGGTGTTAAGTTGATTGGTTTTGGACCTAACAGGTCTAAGAAAGGATGTTGGGCTTTTTGGATTTAATAAGGACTTGGGCTCATTTAGTCTTCACATAATATACTAATGGGATGACCGGCCATTAGATGGGTTCGGCGTTGACCCATTTAATATTCTTCGATACCGGCTTTGACTTTGAAGTTGACTTTTGCAGTTGACCTTTTAGTTGACTTTTATTGACTTTAGCTTTGACTTTTTGGCTTTTCCACGCTTTATCGTTCCGTGCTTGGTTTTGTCCATTTTTGCTTGATTTTTCGTCCTTTTGTGAATATCTGGTACCTGCACAGCACAAACACAAAAACAGGCATATTTATGGCATTTTATGTGCGTTTTTGGTCGTTTAGGGTCGATTTTAAAGGTAAAAGGTATGTGTAATTACACACATACCATGCAATCTCTTATAAAATGATGCCTAATCTCTATATGTTTTGTTTTAGAATGTTGAATAGGATTTTCAATAATGCACATAGTACTGTTATTGTCAATATTAATGACAGTGTTCATGAAATTGTACCCATAATCCAGCAATTGGTTTTGAATCTAGAGTACATGTCTACAGCAATTTGCAGCAGCCACATATTCAGCTTTAGTTGTAGAAGTTGCAACCACAGTTTGCTTTTTACACTGCCAAGATATCAACATGTTTCCCAAAAACTAACAACCTCCAGTTGTAGACTTCCTATCAAGAGTTGCTCCAGCATAGTCACTATTAGTATAAGCAACCAGTTCAAATGGAGAATCCCTAGAATACCAAAGGCCCAAAGTTGGTTTTCCTTTCAAATATCTAAAAATCCTCTTGACTGCTAAGAGATGTGATGTCTTAGGAGTAACTTGAAATCTAGAACATTCACATACTGCAAACATGATATCTGGTCTAGATTCAGTGAGATACATCAAAAAGACTCCAATATAGATCTTTAGGATGTACAACAACATTATAATCATCTTCCATCCTTTTACCAAAGGTTTTTCCAAATCAACAGGAGTTGAAGCAGACTTCACATCAGAGTAGTTGAATTTCTTCAAAATTTCAGCTACATATTTGTCATGACTGATAAATATTCCATCTTCCTTCTGTTGTACTTGTAACCCTAGAAAGAAAGTTAGTTCTCCCATAGAACTCATCTGAAACTTATCTTTCATTAGCTTCTCAAAACCAGTACATAACTCCTTGTTTGTTGAGCCAAAGATAATATCATCTACATAGACCTGTACAAGCAAAATATCTCCTTTTTGCTTTTTGATAAATAATGTCTGATCTATCTTGCCCCTTTTAAACTCATTGCTCAAAAGATAGTTAGCCAAGGTTTCATACCATGCTCTTGGTGCTTGATGCAACCCATAAAGTGCCTTGACCACCTTGTAAACTTTGTCTGGATGACCAGGATCTTTAAATCCTGGTGGTTGAGAAACATAGACTTCTTCCTTAATGGTTCCATATAAGAAAGCACTCTTTACATCCATTTGATATACTAGAAAACCCATAAAAGAAGCATAGGCCAGAAACAACCTTATTGCCTTAATTCTTGCCACAGGTGCAAACACTTCTTCATAATCAATACCTTCTTCTTGTCTATGACCCTGAGCAACTAACCTTGCTTTATTCCTAATCACAATTCCCCTTTCATCTTTCTTGTTTCTGAAGACCCATTTTGTTCCAATGGCCTTCTTTTCATTAGGGAGATCCACCAGTATCCAAACTGTTAAAGTTTTGAATTGCGGAAGTTCTTCCTCTATTGCTTCCACCTCAGGATGTATAAGATAGAGCCTTTAGTATGCTTGTTGGTTCAAATGTATGATAGGAAACAGGTATAAACAAGTATTTAGGTATCGTGTGTTTTCTGCTTATAACACTCACCGGTAGAAACTCTTGTTCTGTGTAGTTTGCTTTCTTCTTGTCTGAACATTTGACTGCACTTCACCAATCACATTGTCAATTGGATGATCTTTATGAATTCTTGTATTGGGAGTGGTTGGAACAATATAGGAATTTGTAATGTTCCCCAAATCAACTTCTGGTTCTTCTTCAGTGTTGTCTTCTTCATTTGAACTAGCAGTACTAACTGATGGACCAACAGCATTAAGTTCAAGACTACCAGTATTAACATCAAGACTGGCAGTATTAACTTGTTGCCCAACAGCATTAACATCTTTAGAACTGCTATCATCTGCAAACCTTTCAACATTCTTTGTTGGTTGAATCAATGTATGAAGTTTCTTCCAAATTAGCATCACAATGTTTTCGTGAACTGTTTTCTTCTGATGTTACCTGCAGAGTCATTAGGTAACTGTTACTGCTGTAAACTGGTACATAGTCATAGGATTGGGTTAGAGAGTCAATATCAAACAGCCCATTTTGGACCTGGTCCCTTTCTATAATGGTTATTCTCTAAAAACCCAATATGGAAGTTTTCTTCTACCCTCTTGGTTCTAGTATTGTATACCCTAAAAGCTTTACTACTCAAAGAGTATCCAACAAAGAAACCTTCATCACTTTTGCCATCAAACTTGCCTAAACTATCCAAAGTATTAAGAATAGTAACATGACAACCAAATGGTCTCATAAAACTTAGAGCTGGTTTAAAACCTCTAAAAAGTTCATAAGGTGTCTTGTTATGAGGCTTAACTACTAAAACCCTATTTTGTACATAACAAGCAGTAGAAACTGCTTCTGCCCAAAATGTGGTAGGTAACTTAGAGTCAGCTAACATTGTTCTAGCAGCCTCAATGAGTGTCCTATTCCTCCTCTCAGCAACACCATTTTGCTGAGGAGTCCTAGCTATACTATATTCTCTCTTAATACCTTTTTCTCTACAAAAATCATCCATAACTTTGTTCTTAAACTCTGTTCCATTATCACTTCTGATTATTTTCACTTTCTTATCCACTAGGTTTTCTATTTCTTTGATAAAGCGCTTAAGGATCTCACTGGTTTCATCCTTAGTTATTAAAAAGAAAACCCATGTAAATCTACTATAATCATCAGTGACTACTAAGCAATACTTCTTATGCATCAAGCTACTCACAAAGGTTGGACCAAACAAATCCATATGTAGCATAAACAAAGGCTTAGTAATAGGATTCAGAACTTTGGACTTACAAGAAGCTCTGTGTTGCTTCCCTTTAAGACAAGCAACACATGTTTGGTCATTTTCAAAACGTTTTGTAGGCAGTCCTCTTACTAGATTATCCTTGACTAGCTTATTTATGTTTTTAAAATTAATATGACCATGTCTTCTGTTCCAAAGCATTGATTCATTATGTAGACATTGCAACTAGACAATGTAATACTTTTCTTTAGGAACAATGTTCTTCATATCAAAACTGTACATATTGTCCTTTCTAGGAACTTTAAGAAGTATCTGATTTTCATCAGGCAACTTAAAATTTGGAGACAAGACAAGACATTTAGTATCTGTAAAAAGGACATAGTTCTTTTTGTCACACATCTGTGAGACACTAAAAAGATTGAATTTTAACTCATTGACAAAGTATACATCTTCAAAATCAAGATTAGCAGTCTTAAGAGTACCTTTACCTGAAATTTTACCACCATATGCACTCCTCCAATGAAAACATACCTCCATCAAACGCTTGAAATCAGAGAGATAAGCTATGTTACCAGTCATGTGCCTTGAGCATCCACTGTCAACAAATCCTTTATCATCATGTTGTGGCTTGCCCTGCACAAAAGAATAAGGAAATTAGATTCCTTTTGGGACCCAAGCCATTACTGACTTGGATCTGCCCCATGCATCAATGTAGTTATATATGTTCAAAGTGATTGATGCACTATTGGGTTGATAGGTTTCACAAACCCAACATGTGAGGGCTTAACAGCATTGAATCTTTTTCATTGGCACAGCCATTAACTGATGTTCTATTTTGCCTAGCAGTATTAATTACTCTAGGCCTAACAGTATTAACAGGTGTTATGTATGACCTAGCAGTATTAACTATTCTAGGCCTAACAGTATTAACCTTATGATTAAAATGCCTGTTAGTTAATGCTGGTTTCTTATAAAAGGGCCTTTGGACAGTAGATTGTGCTGACTTGAAAAAATGAGTTTTTGGTCTAGCACAATGCCCTGGGTAGGTTTTTGGGTGAGAAGATACAACTGATCTTTGCGGTTCTATGGGTTTTAGGCCAGTTCTCAGCAAAACTGCTCTTGGAGTCACATTTTTGTGGGTTCTATGGTGTGAGGTCTTGGCATAATAGTAATTATCCACCCTGTTGTAATTGTTCCCAATACCACCTTTCTTCTTTTGATGGTTATGTACAATATCTTGCACATGAGATAAAGCTCCCACAAATAATTACAAGCATTGTTATACATCACAATTCACTACCTGGTGATTTGGACTTCTTGACCTTCATAATTCTCTGATTTCCTTCTTGGACGTTGTGATCTATACATCTCTGCATACCTAATGACTTTTTTAATTGGTCTTTTATATTTTAGCAGCAGTAGAATAAAACAGTTTATCTTTTCTCGGCTAGTCTTAGACTCATCTTGTTCCTCATCATCTGACACCCAATCCTTAATAATTGGAGCATCATTATTCTTCCTTAAATTTCTTTAGGGTTTTCTTCACTAACACTCATTACTAGGTTATGACCCACACCTCTACAAAGCTACTTTTGACCTGTGATACTTGTTCTTCTACCAAAGACTTATCAGAATTTTCCTTAGATATTTATCTGTGAATAAATAATTGCACAAAACAGACATTAGACTATTTCATTACTTAATTCTCATAGGACTATAGCCTTTGAATTCAGGCTCTCTTTCACAATCAACAAAACACATGTTCTATGTCATTTGAGGCCTTACAAAATTTCATCTCAATTTTAAAATCAAATGGGCATCCATTTTTTGCTTAAGTTTTTTCAAACTCTGTTTTAAGCGTATTAATTTCATATTGTTTGATTCCTACTTCTCTTTTAAGGACAGCAACTTCTTCACTAAAAAGAACCTCATTCTTCCTATATGTGACAAGTTGTGCCTCAACAGTATCTAGTCCTCTTTTATAAGTGATTGCCTTAATTCATGTTTTCTTGTTTTTTAGCAACTCCAAATCATCTCATAAATTGTTTCTTAAGAGATTCATAGTTTTTTCAGACAAAGATTTAGAAGCAAGTTTTATCATTGGCGCTACCTCTGAGTCTGAAAACGCCATTAGAGCCATGTTTGTCTGAACTTGTTATTACTGCAATGTAACTCAATCAAACCTAACACCTTCAATAGCTCCACCAATTGCCTTGGTATGTGTCTTCTTTGTTTCCTTGCTTCCTGGTGTTGTCTTGATTTCTGAACTGATCTTCCTTGCTTCTTGGTGCTCTGCACTCCTTGGCAAAGTGTCCCTATAATTATGACAATGGAAAAACACTCCACCTTAGATTTATCATATCTAGCAATATCCATTACCATTAATGAAAATCATCTTGCTGTCTTATGATAGTACGTTCTTTGCTTCTCCACTTAGCAAAGAGAGTTGCCACTTCAGATCATTGCTCCAAAATCATCTTCATGAATTTGCTTAGTAATGATATGTAGGACATTAGAACCATTTGATTTTCAACCATGAAAAGCATACACAGTTTTATCATGACACTGCAGTGCAAACTTGTGGACTGCAGTATTAACACCTAAGGGCTAGCATACACTAACTATGAAAGAAGCGGTGTTTGCATCATGGTACTGCTAAAGACTTGGTTGCAGTAATTGAAGCCAAGTTTTGAACACCATAGATGTACCAAAGTTGTCTTTATCTTCTGTTCAAACAATTTTGAACATTGTTGTCAAAAATCATCTATTACTTCATAGTCTCAATCTCAGGCTTATTCATCCAAATAACTACATAACTACATGAGTGTTCCACTCAGGTGGTAAGCTGCTTAAAAAATTTAAATTTAAATCTTCTTGGGCAATGATCACACCCAAGATAGCAAGCCTACTGACTATCTCTGAAGCCTATTGAAAATAAAGTCAAGAGACTCTGCACTTGTTGCACTGAAATTCTCATACTGTTGCTTCAAGAGAGTTTTTATCTGAGTTTTTTCTTTAGTAGATTGCATTACCTCCAATATTGTTTCAATGGCCAAGCAACATAGATTTAGCATCTGGATACTGATGAATTGTTAGATGTATTTCTTTGGAGGCCATGAGTAACAAACCCCTAGCTTTGACATCATTCTTTTTCTTTGTCTTCTCTTCTGTAGTTACAGGTGTAGACATCGTTGTAACTGTTATCCCATTCTCCTTAGTTGTTTGAGATATTGAGACTCATGAATCACCATTTTCTATCACTTCCCAGAGTGCATAGTCTTGGATCTGGAAGTACTGCTTAATCCTTATAGCCCACATCTCATATCAGACCTAATTTGGTATGGGACAGTTTGTAGTAGGACCACTTTTTTTGTAGATTCCTAGCTCCATGTCTCTTTTAGATCAAAAGTTTCTCAAGCGCTCTGATACCACCTGTTGATCCCAATCCTAGATCGATTCTTTATCTTGTAAAGAGTATGTTACCTTGGATAAAGTCCAAAATAACAATGGTAGAAACTTTGTGTGTATATCAAAGAGTATGCGGAATCTACTCTTTAATATTCTAGAAGTTATATCAATGGAACAGTAAATATGAATGATGATTCACACAGATGTAAACTCAAAATTGACTTTTAATATTATTAATGATAATAATACGAGTACTCTATCTTAGTACTAGGGTTACAACCTTGAAGCTTACAAGACTCTTAATCTCTGGATATGTGTATGTGTGTTTGTGATGATAGATGTGATAGACGTGTTGGATGTGTATTCAACTAATGCCCTAGAGCCTCCTTTTATAGACTAAGGAGTCACTAGTCTGCTTACATTAACATTCCTAAGAATATCTCTAATCTTTTCTTAACATAAAAAGTAATCTTCAAAATTAAAATACATTATGTATATCTTTTTATACATAAATTATCTCTCAAACACGATCTTCACGTTTATTGTTCTCTAACAATCTTGATTTCTTTAATTGTCTTTCTCCTCTTGACTGTTGATAAGTCTTCAAAAGTCGTAATCTTTCCACAGTAGCTATAAAATAAACATAAGCAGTAGTAATATTAGTACTAACAGTACTAATATATACTAAAGTAGTAACCTGTACTAGCGTCTTAACTTTTACTACTAACAGACAACTTCGTAGCTTATATTTTAGTCTTACAACACTGAGCAGTCTTAACTTAACTAACAATAGATATACTTTATGCTATCAGTAATAATTTATGACTAACTGTAGTAACTAGCAAGCTGTAATCATTATATACTAGCCAGTACTATACACTTAGAATAATTTCCTTTATGTACTCTGAGCCATCACGCTAATTTTAAGATCCATAAAGTCTTTTAAGACCTAAAACCTTGATTACCTTGAGGCTACACCAACTATATACTTGATGTCTACATCTTCTTGTGTACACACACACACTTTTTTTTTGATTCCTAAAACCTATGTCTATGATCTCTTTATTAGATAGAGATCATGAGCTTACAAAGGAAGTTAATAATTACAAAAGGAAACTGATAATCTTTTAATCTTTATCTTTATTCCTTCTTTGAGCTTATCTATTAGTATCATTCTGATAATCTTCCATCTTTTGTAGAATATACTCCACCAGCTTGAAGAATCTCTTATTGTCGATTTAGGTCCTTTTCCTTTAAGCCCTTCTTGTTTCATTCTTGTTTTGTCTTATCAACTCAAATATAATTCCCAACAAAAACACTCAGATCACTTAACTAATTTAGGGTGTAACATTTAATGGGTACGCTCAATTGCTCAGTCTTGATTAGTTTTCTATCTCATGTGTTGGCTAGGGAAAAAACATCTCAACCCTGAGCTAAGGAGTAACAAGTCAAAAAGTAAACCGGGTTAATAGGCTTAATGGGTTGATCATTCTAACAATCTTTCACCAAATGTACCACACTAACAAGGCAGCCGAATCATACATACATGGCTGTAATAACGGAATAGACATGTATAATTCGATCACATCCTCATTCGAGTTTAACCAAGCGTTAGGACGAAATGACTTATAGGGTGGTGGATCTTCTAACTTTTCACCAAAAAGTAATATCCCAACAAGGCAACTGAATCACGCATATATGGCCGTAACGATGAAATAGACATGCATGACTCGATCACATCCTTGTTCAAGTAAAACTCAAGGTTAATTGTTAGGAAAGGGAAATAAATTGTTAAATAAAATTCACAAAACAAATAGATTAAGCCTGAACAAATAAGGTATATAGTTGCTAGTAACTTTCCCGACCGTTCCATGATAAAGACTCAGAAATATATACAAACGTCTCGATCATAGAAATGAGAAAGCCAACCTAAGTTGGCGTTCCTATAATGGTCAACTTCCCAGTCATCCCTACTTATACATACTTTTACAAGGCATGTGGTGATATCAACCACTTTTTGTATAAAACTACACATCGTTGATTTTTACACATATTAATGAATAATCGATCCTTCAAGTAATTTATCGGTTTAAGATCAACGAATCGACTATCAATCTTTCCTTCTCTTTTTATGATGCATATTTCCTGTCTTTGTCCTTTTTATCCCACTAATATCTATTACGAATCTGGTGTAAAATTTTACACGTCCTTTCAACCATCATAATTCATCGATATTTTTCATTTAAACTCGCGTCATCTACGGATATAAAACATAATTGCGATAAGTAGCAAATACACGTGCTACAACCGTTTTACATTCCTCATTGCTATTGTGCAATTGTCCCGACCTTAACGTGAGATAGAAATTTCACTTTAACGCATGAACTACAAAACATTATACAAAAACAACTAGCAACTTTGATTAATAGGCTTAATCTACAGGGTAGGCTAAGGTGTAAAGGTGTAACAAAATAAACATTTTGATGTGAAAAGACTGGAAATGGCTCAACAGGTATGTTTTTAGGGGTGTCATATTGTCTTTACTCTTATTTTGTGAGTGAATAAAAAAGGGTTAATAAAGGGGGTTATACTAATACTATAAGTGATAGTTGTAATAACTAATCTAAGATACTTTATTAGGTCTCTGTTTGGGTAATCCCTTTTCTTTGAAATTTACAGTTAAACAGGTTACTAATCTAAGTCACATCAGTACTCATACTATGTGTGGTACTTGTGATGAAATCAACTTTTACCGCAAGACGTATGTTCTAAGGGTCCAATACTAACTATGCACCGGCATCACTCAATAATGTTTAATTGTGGAAATTTATAGTTGACTGTTGGAAAACATAATAGGCGCTTTAATTCTGTCACAATATTTTATCATTAAGGGTTATTGTGCGGGAGGTCATGTAACTAGTAATTTTTACAAAAGTATGCTAAAAATTTTAAATTTGGCATAATTTTAAACATATAGCATATTATTTGTAACAACAAGGACAAGTAGGCGTTTTAATTCTCCATCACCCCACTTAACTTATACAACGTCCTTGTTGTATAGATAAAACATTTAAAGAAAATAGGAAATAGAATTAGAACGAGGAACTCTCCTGATATTTTGCTCGGGATGATTCTCCAATTTGAGTTCTTGAGCAAAGTGTGTTGAAGAGATCAAGAATGCCATATGAGTTCCACACACGTCTTTTTTTCTAGAGTATCCCTTCACCATATTCGTCGTTTTCTTTTAGCAAGGTCTCCCATCTTTCTCTTGCAATAAGTTTAGAAGGTCAAAACATGCATTGCTATCCCTCCGGTTTTTTGACAATGGTTACAATGCAGAAAATAATACTCACACTCCATTTTGTACTTTAGGTGTATACATATCGCCTTTTCCCAACCCTAAGGATAAGAGCCGTATTGCTTCCATGCATAAATCACCAAATGTTATATAGTTGCATGAATTTAATACGAAATTTAAGATTTATAATGGTCTAGAAAGATCCATTACGCGTATCCATAGGGGTTCGATACGCTTTATGGGCTGTTTGGAAAGACAGACTCGACAAATAATTTAAATTAAACGACAAACAATTTAATAACAGCCAGGTTGTCTCTCGGTAAGCACTTTTCTTTCAGCTATTCTTTAAGTTAAACTTTTTCTTCTTTCGCTTCATTCCTCCTTTGCCTTTGTCACAAGCCATCCTTCATCCATAATGCAAAAAAGTTCTTGATAAGCTTGATATGCATCAATGTTGGTTCTTGAATGGTCTAAGTGCTCGTGTTCTTTAATGGTGACATACTCATCTATCAGGCATTGTCATGAGTATTTCATCATCTCGAATCTTCTAACTCGGAAGATTGATGGATCGTGATGTTCCATCTTATGTTCCTGACTATCTTGAGTATTACCAGCGTCATTTGCTCTATAATTCCTACCAAATGTGTGACATCCGTGATTTCACCAGGTTAGTGATGCCTTTAGAAATGGCTAAGAGTTCATTTTGTGTGATTTCTTATGTGTTATGTGTTAAATATGTATGCTAAGTGGTTTGAATAGGTGCATGATATCATTTTGAGGTGTATGATCATATCATTTTGAGTGCGTTTGTGTTTGGTGATTAGTATTCCATTTGTTCACGTGCAGTGATAATGGAAAAGAATGGCGTATTGCATGCAATGCTACGTCAATAGTTGGATGATTTTCTATTAAGCGTTTATGAGAAATGTATCATGTTGGAATTAAGTGAAGTGAGTGAAATTTGGATATTTATAATAGACTTTCTAAAAATAGAAAGTGAAATTTGAAATGAAAAGTTATTTTTAGAAAGTTTAGTAAGTAGCGTTTATGTAATAGGTTTACCCTAATTAGCTTTGGTTTTTTATCCAAAAACTTAAGTATGAAGATAAGTGGTTAATTAATAATTAAATACAAAAAATAAAATAAATATATGTATGTATATGTAGAAATCGGCCCAAGAAAGTAAAAAAGAAAAGAAAAAAGATTTTGGGCCTTATCTTAGGAGTTTGACTAGGATTATGATTCTAGTTAGTTAGATAAGGGATCCATAAGCTTAAAAATGACTTATTCAGCCTCCTAACCTTTTGTAGTTGGCTTTCATCCCTAAGAACAAGGAGAACAATAATTTGATACAAGGTTTTGCTAGGGTTTGTGCTAGGAGCTAGTAATCCAAGGTCCCCACACCCCCTTAACCCTAGTTGTTTAGTTTTCTTTAAATCATCTAACAATTAATATGATGGATCATTAGGGTTTTAAAAACTTCTGTAATTAAGGATGTATTAATCATGCTAGAGTGTTTAGGGTTTAATTAGGATCATATTGGTGTAAATGGTTAGGGTTAGATCGTGTTAATTTATGATTTAGAGTTGAGCAGAAATTAGGGTTGTGTTCAACTGATGATATCTTGATAATAGAAAAGTGTTTTGATATGATTCAAAAGCCTAAATTGAAGTTTAAAGAGTTTATTTTTCAAAAAGTCTGGCCTCGAATGATTTGGAGTTCTGAAAGTTGGTTAAATATTTGTTACAAGAAACGTTGTCAAAACAGTAAATACGGGTCAGATTTAGGTCATGTTTAGTAGGGTAAAACTCTATCTTAAAAGTGGAATTAAGCTTAGCCAATCAACAGTGATTAAGTTATATATGTATACAAAGAAACCTTATAAGGAGAGCTTCTGATTATGTACCTAAGTAGGGTAATTAGGGCCATACTTTTTAGTGTGCAATCAGATCTGAATTGGGACAGTTTTGAAGTCGGATTTTATTTGGGATAGTTTTACATGTAATGAGTAGTTGGGAATCACAAGGTAGTTAGTAAACTCATAAATGAACTTAAGAAATTTTTAGTATAATTTATGAAGGTCAGCAAGTAAGGGTTTTGAGTTAGTAATGATACACTAAAATTCAGTATTTTTAAACAAATTGTAGTTAACTAGTGTAATGAGTTAAAGAAGTGGTTAAGGTTGGATATGGTGTCGGGGTGACCCATGATGGTTAATCACACCTTTAGACATCCATAATATGTGTGTTACATGGACTAGAGCATTTAGCTTGGTCGCGTGTAACCGTGTTTATTTAATTGTATAGTTGCGTGATAGGAATTGGAAGCTGCGTTTTGAGCATTCAAGTGAGTTACACAGTCCCACTTTTTACATTGTTTTAAACTTGGGATGGAAATGATGCAAGTGTTTAAAT
>BQNB010119616.1:0-11562 GCA_026074375.1 Tanacetum coccineum
GTTATTCTTTCCCACTTCCACATAGGAATCTCTGGTAGTATCAGTAAGCCGGATGGCTTCTGACATTCTGCTTTAACTCTAGAGCATGTTAAACACTTGCCAACATACTCAGCGATGATTGCCTTCATGTTAGGCCACCAATAGAGTTTCTTTAGATCTTGATACATCTTGTCAGAACCTGGGTGAATGGAATACTTTAATTTATGAGACTCATGCATGATTAAGTCCCTCAGATTACCAAAGAGTGGTAACCAGCTTTGGTTCTTAATACAACAAGTTCCATCAAGACGTATTTCAAATGATTTGTCCATTCCTCGTAAGTTCTCAGCTTTGAGGTTTTCTTCTTTGAGTGCTTCATTTTGAGCTTCGAGAATTTGTGATGGTAATTTTGGATGAATGGTCATGACTAATGATCTAACTCGGAGTGGTTTGATTCGTTCCTTCCGGCTTAAGGCATCTGCTACAACATTTGCCTTTCCAGGATGGTAGCGAATTTCACAATCGTAATCTGCAAGCAATTCTAACCAACGGCGTTGTCTCATGTTCAACTCTTTCTGATCAAGGATATGCTGAAGGCTTTTATGATCAGTGAACACAGTACATTTGGTTCCATTAGGCTTAAGTTGTCAGGATGCATATGCAATAACCTTCTCTCTTTGCATTAATACCGCTCCCAGACCTTGATGGGATGCATCACAGTAAACAACAAAATCGTCGTTTCCTTCTGGTAATGCTAAGATTGGAGCTTCACATAGCTTCTGTTTTACCAGTTGGAAAGCCGACTCTTGATCTTCTCCCCAGATATACTTCTTGTTTTTTTGGGTTAATTCAGTCAAAGACTTTTCAATATTCAAGAAATCTTTGATAAATCTCCGATAATAGCTGGCAAGTCCTAAGAATTAACGTAATTCTGTGGGTGTAGTAGGAGATGCCTAATTTTTAACTGCTTCAATATTGGCGAGGTCAACATGAAGTCCTTGACTATCAATTAAGTGTCTAAGAAATTGCACGATACGAATCCAGAAATTACATTGGAGAACTTGGCATACAACTTCTCTTTCTAGAGTAATTATATGATTATTCTCAGATGATTTGCGTGCTCTTCTTTGTTACGAGAGTAGATAAGAATATCATCGATGAACACTATCATAAATTTATCCAAGTATGGTTTACACACTCGATTCATAAGATCCATAAATACAGCAAGTGTGTTAGTTAAACCAAATGGCATCACTTGAAATTCATAGTGTCCGTATCTTGTTCTGAAAGCAGTCTTAGGAATATCTTCATCCCTGACTCTCAGTTGATGATAGCCTGATCTTAAGTCAATTTTCGAGTAGACACTCGAACCTTGAAGTTGGTCAAATAAGTCATCAATCTTGGGTAATGGGTAACGATTCTTGACGGTAAGTTTATTTAACTCCCTGTAATCGATACACATTCTAAAAGATCCTTCTTTCTTTTTGACAAATAAGACAGGAGCTCCCCAAGGTGAAGTACTTGGTCGGATAAAACCTCGATCTGCTAACTCTTGAAGTTGATCAGATAGTTCCTGCATTTCTGAAGGAGCCAATCTGTAAGGTGCACGAGCTACTGGTGCCGCTCCTCCCTGTGTTTTCAAGTCATTGACGACATCAATAAATTCAAATATTGTACCTCTTTTGAATTGTACGTGTTTGCTATAATTGTAAACGTTAGGGTTATATCGCGTCGCCAAAATTTAGCTGTTCAATGTAAACGGGCATCAAACAATTAAATGTATACATCAAGCAAGGGTTATATAATTATTTTTGAGGCTATATTTATTAAACTTTGTTCATTTTATTTTTATCGGATACGTAAAGTGTATACGTTTCGCGATAAATTGCGTTTAGGCACTCCCGGAACCACAAAAACTTTTCTACGCTTCAACAAATACCCACTTTTATACCCAATACATAAAAGTTACATAAATATATCATGTATATCTTACTTTTGCCGAAAATCATGCATCATATACAAAGATATACATGAAAAATGAGATAAGCTTGCAACTTGGTCAATTACACACCATACTTCATGTAAGCAACACCATACTTTGTCCTTTGACTCTTGAGGCCATACCTAAGACTAAGAACCATTACTTGCACCTTACCTTGACTCCTAGACCCATTACTTGCACCATACTTACATCTATACATAAGAGTATAACACTTACACACTTTACACTTAACAAAAATCAAACAAAATCACCTCCTTTGTCCTCCCTATATGCTACGGCAAACAAGCACCCCTTTAACAAAACCATACAAAATTTTCTACAATCCATACACTTCTATATACATCTATTATAAGGTATACTAAGGCATTTGCAAGCATTGAATCACCATTTCCAAGTATTTCTCAAGTAAAAGAAAGTTAGGGTTTAGTTAAGGAAAGCTAGGGTTTATTAAGTGCAAGCTTGGTTTTTGTGGCTAAACAAGGGTTTAATACTAGCACATCATCATCATCATTACCTCTAAGGTCCATTTAAACTCTTATGTTTTTTATTAATCATTTTTATTGCACATGGTTTATTGTATTTAGCTTAATTATCACATTTAGGTTTATACATAAAATGTAAAGTTTATACTTGTAATGAATCATTTTTTACACACTTATGTACATGTAGTGTTATTACTTACATCATGTTAAAAAGGATGAGAAAATGTTGTATCATATTGTTTTGGTGTAAACATGATTATGGGTAAATTAGGGTTTTCATAGTTTCATAATATGTTTTAAGTTAAAGAAATACATAAAACATGTTAAAGTTAATTATGGACTTATATTGATGTTAGATATATATAAAATAAATGTTATAACCAAGATGGGGAAGGCTTTTGTATATTAATGGTAATTATATAAAAGTAGCCATAATGTAAAACTAAGTCAGTATGAATAAAAGTATTAAAGTTGAGGTTTGTAAGTATATTAATGGACTTTATAAAATTTGCACATGGAACTTGGATGGACAAATGGACATTTATTATATGTATCATATATGACATATATGAAATATAAGACTAATGGTAAAAGATATAAAGTGCAAATAAGGAAACAAGGTTTGATTTTGGATTTGAAAGATATTCAAACATTCTGTCCAAATTCGTGGATAAGACATACTCATTTTATATTTTTATAAGATAATACATTTCACGACGATTCCGAAAAGGTAAGAAACTTGTTAAACGGATTAATAACGAAAAAGTTACGTTAAAAACGAGTTATACGTTAATAAACGAAGTTAGTCGTAAGAAAAATTTTAAAAAAATTTTTACTTCTAAATTAAAACAGCAAGACGTTTGATATTTTTAACAAATAATACATATTTTTAGGATTCAAACGATAAGGAATCGTAATTTTTCATTAAAACGATAAGAGTTATGGATTTTCGCGAGTTAACGACATTTAATACTTTTATAAAACTATTTTTATAAAAGTTACTATTCATGACAGAAAGTTATATTTTTTGTAATACTACTAAAAAATATAGAACTTTTCAAAAACGAGAAAACTTCCTCGAAAGAATCATTAAAACGGAAGCCCATAACGAATAAAATAGGCTTTACGGGTGTTACGAAACAATACAAAGATTTGTATAAAGCACACGTTCTGATGTGAACAGTAAAAGTTACTGTTCACCAGAGGGTCAAAATATCGAGAATGTCAAATTATGATAACTTGTCCTAATACGAAAAGGTTGGGCTAAGAAACGCGAGATGGGCTTAAAACCGGAAAGTTACGCAGTTTTACTAAACGGTAATTATAAACGTTTTAATTATTAAGCCAATTTTACCAAATCATTAAGTTGGTGATTGAGCTAGATAGATATTATGTGGTTACCACAAGTACTATAATTACTAGGGAGTTTCATAATGAGGCCTCTTAGGAGATGGCGTTTCGACGAGTTGTTGATCATACGATTTAAAGTGTCCTAACTCTCGGGAACGTCATTTCATGTCCTCTTAAATTATGATAGCACCGTACGATAGTTCGGATGTAACAACTATAAGATTAAATGCATACTCGGGACTTATCGGACTTATGATAATTTAGGTTGCATTCGATCTTTTTCGCGTGACGCTATCTGCGATATTTGGGATTATCTGAATTTCTCAAGGTGAGTTCTTAGCCCCACATTTTTACATTTACTTGATTTATAAACCTATGGGGTGGTGAAAACATGCTTTGTTTTATAAATTGGCGCAAGAATTGATTTATGTTTGCCTAAGTTGCAATAAAACCTAATTAAAGTCCCATGTCATGCCTGTCAATTGAAGATGTAGTTGGGATTACCTTATGTGTGCAGCGAATGGTTATTTATTGATATATTCGGGAATACGAAGTCTCCCCGGTCGGTGTGACCAGCTATCACAGAACGAACGTTTATAGATGTCGAATTTGGATGTTTTAGGGTAGAATCCGGATGGGCGTAAATTGCAATATTATTGCTTTAATTTGCAAGTAAGTAGTCGAGCTTCTTGTATGAGCTTAGTGTAAATGTAATCTAGTTTTGTTGTGTATGCATGTGTTGCATTATCACTTTAAAAAGTCTTGGTCCTGCATAGTTATGATTTATCAAACCTATGAATTCACCAACAATTTTGTTGTCGTTTTTTAAGCAATCGTTTTCAGGAGATCAATAGGCATGGGATGGCCATGGATGATTGGGTTATATTTTGGATGCACGCTTAAAGATTTAGGTGCACGCATATTTGGGGAAATGTTTTGTCAACTTTTGTAATATTCAACAATGAACAAGTAAAGCTATATGCTTTTGTATTAAGTCTTTAAATCCAATGTATCATTTTAAACGACTTTTTGTGTCGTTCTTATATATCTTGTGCTATTGATCTTGAAGTAAGACGCCCCGGACCCTTATTCCGCTGCGACCCAAATTGGGGGTGTTACAAGTGTTGTTCCTGGAATTAAATCGATTTGGAATTCTACTTGGCGAACGGGAGGAAGGCCAGGTAGATCTTCAGGAAAAACTTCTGGGAATTCTTTGACTACTGGGATATCTTCTAGTCTTTTCTCATCTGACTTATTCTCCATTACTTGGACTACAAAAACTTGACAACATCGGGATATATATTTTCGGTTTTTATACAGGATATGAGACTTAGTTGGGTTTTACTTTGGTCACCTCGGATGATCAAAGTTTCACTGTTGATTGGGATGTGGACGACTTTCTCGTCACAGATAATTCTAGCATGATACTTGGATAACCAACCACATACCAATGGACGAGGTTGTCGAAAACTACTAATTTTGTTGGGCCATAAGATCAATATTGATAGGTTGTTTAACACGTCAAATTTTCACCCTGAAGAACGGTGTTTGTGCTTCTGATTTCCGTGGCCATTTCGATTTGTATAAGGTATCTAT
This sequence comes from Tanacetum coccineum, assembly GCA_026074375.1. NCBI lineage: Eukaryota > Viridiplantae > Streptophyta > Magnoliopsida > Asterales > Asteraceae > Tanacetum > Tanacetum coccineum. The sequence goes on from BQNB010119616.1 coordinate 5,410, forward strand.
TGTAATGGGTGGAATATTTAGCTTAGAGGCAAGAGATATGGATTTCGAAAGCTTTTATGGCTCTAGACTCAAATTAATACTCTTGCTTGATGTTGTTTGAGAAGGAACATACACGGTGACTACGTTTGGTCTTGTGAGCATTCATATCCTCAACATGTAGGCTCTTCCTGAGCATTGTTTGTTGTGTGGTTCTTTCGGCACTGATTTGCATAATGCCCTTTCTCTCCACAGGCATGACAAGTAACTGTCACTGGTAGCAGATTACTTCCAGTGGTTGGCCCTTTGTTTCTGCAGTTCTTGGTCAGATGGCCCACCTTGTTGCAAGTATTACACTTAATAGTGCAAGGTCCTGTGTGATGTAGAGTGCATTTCTTACACAAGGGACGGTTTCTAATATACCTATTATTTTTAGTTGGAGTGACAGCATAAGACCTAAAGGTTTCATGTCTTCTGTTCTATTGTGGTTGGTGATTATTGTAGCGGTTGTTGGTTCTATCTCTTTTTGTATTTTTGGTTAGTATTATGCGTCATTCTCTGATTTGGTTTTATCACTGTTGATGTTACGGTAGTTGTTGTTGTTGAAAGTTCTTCTGTCGTCAAACTTTTGTTTGTGATCACTTGATACTTGCACCGGAGTGTGCTTTGTTACCTGATCCATTAGCCTCTGGGCTATGTTAATGGCTTCCTCTAGAGTTTGAGGTTTAGAGGCAGTAACATTCCCTTCAATACTTCAAGGCAATCCCCCGATGAAAACTTCCATCATTTTCTCAGAATCTGGCACCATAGTGGGACATAAGGTTGCCAATTCTTGGAATCTTCTCATATATGCCTTGAGATCATTCCCCTTCACAGTCAGATGGTAAAATTCGTCTTCCATCTTCTGGACCTCAGTTCAGGGACAGTACTTCTTTATCAAAAGCTTCTTGAATTCAACCCAGGTAATCTTGTAAGCTTCTTCTATCCCAATAGGTTGGGCAAAAGAATTCCACCAGGATAGAGCTTCTTCAGTTAAAGTACCAGTAGAAAAAACATTTACTTGCAGTCTTCGGTACAGGTGCTACGGGGGAAAACACTGATTTCAGTTCTCTCAACCAGGGATAAGTCTATCCAGCTCCTTCCGTACCTTTGAAGGTTGATAGGTTGACATGTCATGAACTCTTTGTAGATACATTTTCTTGTACAGGAGTGATTTGTCATTTTTACACGTATCAAAATAAACCCTCATATATTAATATATATATTTATACAAAATATTATACGTATTCGCAAGCAAAGTATCAACAATTTATTTTAGGATAAGAGTAATAAGTACATTTACACGGGTATCGTTTTCTCGAGTGTTTCAGGTGGAGGTGGATGGAATCTACGTTCAAGTTGTAAATCGAGCTTGATTGTCATAAAAGTTTTTGGTTTTGGTTTTAAACTATTTTTATACTAAAAATTTAACTAATATTAATTCTAAGATTAAAACTACAAGATTATACTAAAATTGATCTAAAAGATATAAATGACAAATATGCTTAAAAAGATATAAATGACTAATATGCTTGCTAAGTGATGTGAAAAGTTTATTAAGTGTGAATTTAGGTTTAATAACAAATTAATCTCCTTAGAAAAGATAATTATCTCACAACGTTGGTTTATTTTAACAAAAATCTCTCAAAAAGATGTTAATTACCTAGACCGAATAGTTTGGTCTATTTCTTATGGCTTTTGCCCATTGAAACTTAAACTACTTTAAATTTAAATAATCGAATATTATTTATTAATTAAACCTTTTTTCAAATCCACACTTAATTCCCAAATCACTATATCACTCAACAAGCACTAATTAAACTACTTGCTACTCATAATGATAAAATAAGCAAAGCAAAATATTTTAAAAATAAGCTATACTAATTAATTGAAAAAGGGTAGAAAATGGAACCGAATTGGACCCGCAATTAAACGAATATCACCCGGTTTATTTAGCTAAAACAAATAATCAAATTCGGTCTAGCTAAATAAACTCGTAAGCTCCACGCCTCATGAGTAGACCGGTACCAAAGTCAAAATAACAAAAACATAAACTGTTAACCTTTAACAATTTAAACCAGTTAACATATTTGCCATTCTCAAAGTCTGTTAATCAAATACAAAGGCCCAATTTAAATTGCAATTCGAACGAAGGCCTAAAGGAACCCAACGAGACCCAAATAGATGATTTTACAAACTAATGCAAACCAGATGCAACGAGGCCCAGTTAAATTTTTACTAACCAAATGCATTCAGTTTATTACTTTGGCCCAATGTTATTTCACATAAACCAAACGCAACAGAGAGCTTAAAAGACGAAAAGGATTTTTAGAAAACAAGCTTTATCACAAATAATAAGCAAATCTGATAAGCCAATTCCAATAAGCACATGCTATCAAGCTAAAATAAGATTAAGTTACGATTGAACATCTAAAAACAACGAGCAAGAGTTTCTAGCAATTCTTTAACGAAAGTTAAACCACTTAAAATCGCTTAAGCGTTAATCACTTTAAAACGAGAAGAAAATCTTATAAGCAATTAAGCAAACGTTAATTAGCGACTAGTACCACGAGATAAGCAATCTTGTAAAATCTAAAAACTAAACTAAGAAAAATTAAAGACTAACTATCCCAAATAAAAGGGTGGCGTGTTCATTTTTATAGCCAAGGAAGGGCTAGTCTTGTAAAATTTTGTCAATCATTGGTGTGATAATAAACCAATCATTGGCCTTGATTGAGAGTCCCTCGAATTGATCGAAAATGCAGAAATGATCCACCGGTTGTGCTTGCTACACGTGTCTATTTTGTATGCTTTATTTCAACGCATGACTTTTGTCCATTTGATCATTTTCATAGCAAATTGAGATATATAAATAAGCCCTGCCATGTGGCGTTCAACCATTTCATTTCATCTCAGTGCGTTGGCACGTGAGCGTTTTTTGATTTAATTAGAGGGTCACGTGCCGCTGACGTCTAGTACAACCTTTACAATACTGGAAGCAGAATCTTAAATAAGAAGATGGGCCAAATTTAATTAATTGTTGGGCCTTGTTTAATTAAATTGGGCTATAACAAGTATGGGCTGGCCCGGTCCATTCTGGCCCAATAAAATCCGAGGGCACCGCTGGACTCGTTTTCTCGTGCTCTTTCCACTGGTATGTTCGGGAACTCTTCACGACTTTGTCTTAATTTTGAATATTAGGCACTCTTGATCGCGACGAACCCATAGATACCCGTTTTTGCTCCGTTTTCAATCGTTTTTACCTGCAAGACATAAAAATACCAAACAAACATATTTGCAATATAATAAAGCATATTTTAGCATTTTTAGTCCGTTTAATAGTGTTTTACGGGGTATAAATGATGTGTGTTTTAGCAAATATCAAATTCCCCCACACTAAACCATTGCTGGTCCCACACGCAATGTAAATAAAACAATACCCGGAAATAAATAATTTTATCCCCTTTTAACTTATGACCCCCCCCCCCCCCCCCACAATCAAACAAGAACAGAAAAGATCCATTAAAAGGTTCAAAAATCATTTAAATCGCAAGCACCCCCGTTTTACCCTTTTTTTTATTTTTTTTTGAAAATTTTTTTATATATATATTTTTTTTGAAATTTTTATTTATTTATTTATTTATTATTTATTTTTATTTTTTTTAATCTTATGATTTTTATAATTTCCAACTTACAACTTATTCATGTGTGACATAATGTAATGCTTTCATTATTCATTGATAACTTTTAGGATCACGGAACAAAAAGCACAAAAAGTGTCCAAATGGATAAATTCATCGTCCCCGATTTTCACCTCTCCAAGCCAAGCTTAAAAACAAGATCATTGTAAATTACAAGTTATGATGCTAACACTACTCATAAAAGCTAATGCTGTATTACTTTTCCTCCCGTATTCCTATTTTGTATCTCAAGATTTTTATTATTTTATTATTATTGGTGACAAATATATTGATGCCTTATTAATATAAACGTTAACCCGGTTTTAGACCCATTAGTTTGAAATCCTTTCCTAAAGAGACGATATGGTGAGAATAAGGTCCACATTAAGGTTCTAATTTCGCATGATTTAGGGGTTATCCTTTTTATTTCATCCGAAACAACTCAACTACGAGTCCAGAGACGGAGGCTTTATTTAGATAACCCCGGAGTCGAAATTTGGCTTTATACTTATTATTATTGCAACATTATTAAACCTCGGTCCTTTAGAAGGCTGCAACATCGGTTGTGAGCTGGCAAGATGCAGCAACATTTATTTCGATCCTACGGTAATTTCCTCGACCTCTTTAACAAGGCATGGCAACATCGTTGGTGAGCTGGCAAGATGAATAGCAAACTTTAGTCAGTCTTCAGCTTATTATAATACTATGTGCCTTATTTGGGAACGGCTTTTGGCAAACATCGGTTACTGTGTGAACCTGGCTTGATGCCAGCAAACTTTTTATCAGCCCACTGTTTTTATTTTTAGTATTTCATCCACTCCTGTAAACGCCTGTACCATCGGTATATGCGAGCGGACCTTGATCAGGAAGTCTTTGTCGGACTGCGGTTTTTACATAATTATTAGTATTAGAGCCAAATTTCCAAGTCTGTGGTCTTTTTAACTACGGCCACATTGGTATGCGTGCCGACCATGGGTTCCAGGCGTTTATTCCCCACAACACTGACAAAACCTCGATGTTGTTACTTACTTTTCTCCAGAAGAAAATCTCTACGATAGTGATTTAACTTAGAATCGGCTAAAACCTAAAAGTAACTTATTTATTCAACTATTATTAACGTTTATTAAGCCGATGGTGAGCAAAAAAAGCCACAATTAACACTTATGAGCCTTAAAGAAATCCAACTATTCTATGTTTAGCATCAAAACTTATACTCTACTCTATCATCTCTTGTTCTTCACAATTTAAAATTTCTAAGAAAGAAACTTGTGAATACTTAGCCTAATGAATTAAGATTGGCACTTTAACAAGTCACATAGACTGGCAACAATCTCAACTCTAATAAATCGATCTTCGCATATTTAAAATCAATTATGGGAACTTGCAAAGTCTTGACCTTTTCAAGTTAGACTAGCGTTTTATAGCTCCTTGTATAAAAGATTAGCAAAGACAATCTATTTAAAGTTAAGGAGAAAGCTAAGATATAAAACCGGTCGGGTCAAAATTTACTTTTTTATTCTCACCAACGGAAAGCCTACATTCGTGTCAACTATTTTTTATTTATTCAACTAACTATTTATATTTTTCAACATTTTTCTACACACTTTTTTTATATGAACAATAAATTAGATATTAAGACTTAAAAATTTAAATTTTTTGTGGAAAAACGGGGTTGCGAGGGACACAGCAAGGCACAGGTAAGATCACATTTCGATAGAAATCCCCCCCACACTTAGAATGGAACATTGGCCTCAATGTTCAAAAATATAAGGTTTTACCCCTACACTTAAGAACGAAAAAGGCAAATGCAAAAAATTCCAAGTGTGAAAGGGGAAATAAAATCAGATATATATATATGTGATCAGGATTAAGGATTCCCAGGATATAAACATGAAGATGATTGGAGACCGCGTGATTGGAGGATTGAAAACAAGCACGAAGGTCTTCAAGATCAAAGGGAGTCCTGCAAGAAAATACAGAAAACCACGAAACACAACATGAAGAGAAGCACTCCCCCACACTTAGGCTAAAAATACACCCCACTTATTCATTACTACGATTAAACTACTACGAAAGAAACCTAATGTAGCAAGCTACTTATTTAATATTAAGGATAACACGGGTTGCCTCCCGAGAAGCGCTTGTTATTGTTCGAGTCTCTAGCTTGACTCTAGGGTCGTTATTTAATTCTAGGTCCATGGTCAAATCCATCACCCGATGTGAGGTGAGGATGGTAATAGCGATACATCACCACCTTTGGTGAGTATACAGCAGGACAGGGTGATGGCATATGGGGAAATCTATAAGAAGGTCTCTCCATCACCCACGTCATGTCACCTGACTGAGTCAGGGAGAAGAACGGATCAAATCTTTCCACCCCCTTAAGCTTAATTGCTTAGAAGCGGGAGGTGGTGTGACTAGCAAGGAAGACTCATCAATAACTGGAGTCGACTCAGGG
>BQNB010119617.1:0-20783 GCA_026074375.1 Tanacetum coccineum
AGTTCAATATAGTTAATGAGTACTCGATTAGAGTAAATAAGGTAAAGGTCTCTATGAACGAGTCAACATAGCAATTATCACATCAATCCTCCTATTACAAGTCCCGCCCATACAAGACTTGTAATACTTAGATTCAAGCATAATCCCATGTAAACAGATCTGTGACGGGTTTTGTTAACATAGCAATTATCATATCAATCCTTATATTACAAGTCCCGCCCATACAAGACTTGTAATACTTATATTCATACATAATTCCATGTAAACAAAAATTATGACGGTCTCCGTGTAATACGATATTGTATAAAGCTATGAAGAAAAATAATATTCTTAGAGACCATTGTTTAACTTACAATGTCTGAGAACGAAGTGAGACCATTGTGCAACTCACAATGTCTAAGAAGTAAAATGAGACCATTGTGCAACTCACAATGTCTTAAGAAATGTTCTAGTATTTATATAATTAACTCTTATATAAATAAACGTACGACATACGCAAAAGGGATGCAAGCATATATATATTATATATATGTATGTCATGTAAGCACTTAATGTAGCAAGTAATGTAAGCAAGTAAGCAAGTAGTGTGTATGCACTTTAAAAATGTTTGATGTGATGCAATGTTTGTGAAAACGGTTATAGTCTAGGGTAAAATATGCAACCTAGTTCTCTATAACCAATGCTCTGATACCAATCTGTTACACCCCCAAAAATGTGTCGCAGCGGAAATATGTCTGGGGACGTTACTTCATAATACACAGCGCTAGATACAAGAGAACGACCTCTAAATGTGTCGTTTGAAAAGTAATCTCGTTGATTTTCTTGAAATTGATATAACATTTGTCCCATAATTGCATCACAATGAAAAGCTTGAAAGCAATACAACGAGATTTGATCATTTGTATGTATGTAGAAACCCATGAATGAAATCTTGTCAATTTAGACTCCAATGCACATCAGATAATCCAAGCATCTAATTCACCTGAGAAAAACATGCTTAAAAGGGTCAACATAAAGTTGGTGAGTTCATAGATTTGTTTAAATATAAATGTTAAACCAAAGGTTTCCAAAGTGTGTATGACTATTTCAGCCCTTATAATAGTCACGAAAATGTACGTATGAAAGTTGAACCGCAATTGTTCATAGCATGTATGATATATATATATCACCAAAATGTTTCAAGTATGTATTGCCACTTTATTTAAGGCACAGTAAATATTCATGTGTGTATAAAACAAGGATTACAATTACTCTATGTTTATGAAACCGATGCACTATGTACCCATCGGAGGTGTCCCCTCCAAGAACATTCGGGCAGTAATGAAAACCATATGTACCCATCACAAGTATCCCCTCCAAGAACACCCGGGCAGAAATGAATATGTACCCCTCGCAGGTGTCCCCTCCAAGAACACCAGGCAGTAATGAATATGTGCCCCTCGCAGGTGTCCCCTTCAAGAACACCCGGGCATTTACTTGTAGTTATCAGTTCAATCCGCTTAAGCTAATCCGTAATCATTTCAAAAGTAAAGTATGTATTTGTGACAAAAAATGAAGTGAAATAATGTATCCCATAGCGTGCTATGTAAATGAGTATGCAAACCAATTTGTAATCAACCATGTAAACGTATTTGCAAACAAGCATGTTCTCACCCCAAAAATATATGTAAAACAAGTAAAACATGGGGCTATAAAGTCACCTCGATGATGTGGAACGATTGGCAGAAATGCACATATTAAGCACAGCACAAACGGAAAACCGGAACGGCTCGATCAAGAAGTTGCGGTTTATCTTAACGGCTAAGACCCACTAGCCTAGGATAATGTATTTGGGTTTTCCGATGGATGGTTACATCAACGTAACACGTTGATAGAAGATTTAGATTTAAAGTTGTAATAGTTTGGTGGTTGGTTAAATAAAATAAATCGAAGAGTAAACGCAGAGTATGTAATTTATTCCGTATATACTACATATGAAAAATAACAATTATATAACTCATACCGTGAATTATATAACAAAGATAAATAATCCAAAGATTTATATGAAGTATATAATACTTTGCAAGTATTATATAAGAAGTGAGTAAATAATTAAACCAAATAGTTTGACACGTGTTCAGAAATCACCAATTTAATTAATAAATCGTTCTTGCATAAAAACAACGTACGTTTTAAAGTTTCGAAGTAAGTAAACGATGTTTTCAAAGCTTTTACAAAAGTTATGACTTTATTCTCTAGTCGGGAATTATAAAATAATATTTTATAATTTAGTATTCCGTTTTCTTGACGGGTTGTAGCTAAAATAGTTGTCTCATTGTAAAAGTATAGTTTTCGTTCGTTTGTCGGGTTATTGTATAATACAATTAATAATCTTAAAACTATATAACTTCGTCCTTTTATCGGGTTTCTAAGATAATAGAAATTATAATGAAATTTATTAAGTATAGTAGTTTATAGATTTTTCGGCATAATCTATTCGTTTATAAGACGTTCCCTTATTTATAAAACTTCAATGTTTTTCCTCTTAATAATCAATCAATATTGCAAACACCCGCGCGTTTTAAATATATATATATATATATATATATAAACGAGATCGAATAGGAAACAAAATAATAATATAGCACATTTATTTAACCATTTTATACCACCATTATATCCGGTTTTATATTTATAAAATCCTACGATATATTTATTTGTCGATTTATATAAACCAAACGCACCCTTGTTGTTTTCTGCTAACCCAAACGCACCCTTACGGTGTTTCTGCTCACCCAAACACACCCCTAGTGGTTTCCTGCTCACCCAAACACACCCTTATTGTATTTCTGTTAAACCAAACTTACCCCTTATAGTTTTTTGCACAACCAAACGCACCCTAACTGCGATTCTGCTAAACCAAGCGCACCATTGGGGCTGTTTCTATCAGCAAACGCACCCTATACGTTTTCTGTCAAACCAAAGCACCCTATGCGGTTTAACAAAACCCAAAGCACCCTATGTGGTGTTAAACCCGAAACAAACGCATTGGTGCTAATGATAGAAAACATTTTTTCTTTGTATTAAGCAATGAAGAAAAATTTGATGTGAGTCCTAGTCGTGAGAATTGTTTTTGAGAGATGTTTTCGGGCTTTGAGTAATGAAAAGTAGTTTTCATGATGAGAATGCATACATATAGTAAATGTATAATGAGTACATATAGTAGAATGATAAAAGAAATCTCGAAAGTTTCATGTTTGAGTGCATAAATAGATTCCTAGACTCAGAAAGAAGGAGAAAAATACGTACCTTGGTAGTTAATTAGGCGTTTGGTTCCATGAGACCAAGACCAAGTCTAAGAAGGTTGAAAGGTTCTCTTTTGAGAGGTTTGGTTAAGATATCGGCTATGTTGTCCTCAGAGGAGACCTTCTCAATTGAGATATTTCCTTTTTGGACATTGTCACGAAGGAAGTGATGTCGGATTTTTATATGTTTGGTACGGGAATGGAGAACGGGGGTCTTACTTAGGTCGATGGCACCTTTATTGTCACAAAGGATGGGTATGTCATCTAATTTTATGTCATAGTCAACTAGATCTTGTTTCATCCATAAAGCTTGTTGGCAAGCTTTTCTAGCGGAGACGTAGACTTTGGTGGAGAAAATGGCTAGGGCGGTTTGTTTCTTGGAGAACCACGATGTGAGACAACATCCCATGAATGTGCACACGCCGCTTATGCTTTTGCGATCTACATAGTCTCCCGCATGATCAGAATCGGTGTAAACTATGGTTTCTACACCCGTTCCTTTGGGATACCATAAACCTAAATGTGTTGTTCCCTTAATATTATCTAAAAATCCTTTTCACCGCTTCAAGATGAGAGGTTTTAGGATCTTTTTGAAAATGGGCGCATAGACAAACACTAAACATGATGTCCGGCCGACTAGTTATTAGGTAGAGAAGGCTACCAATCATGCCACGATACTTTGTGTCATCAACGGATTCCCCGTCTTTGGCCCGGTTGAGTTTGGTTTTGGATGACATAGGAGTTTTGATCGGTTTGGAGTCTTCTCGACCAAATTTCTTGAGCATTTCCTTGATGTATTTGGATTGGTTGAAAAATATGCCATCTTCTAGTTGCTTGATTTGTGAACCAAAGAAGAAATTCAATTCACCCATAATGCTCATCTCAAACTCATCGTGCATGATTTTAGAAAAATCATCGCAAAGGTCTTGACAAGTTGATCTGAATATGATGTCATCCACGCAAATTTAGACAATGATGATATGTGAATCTCTTTTCTTGGTAAATAGAGTGTTATCTACCAAGCCTATGGTGTACTTATAGTCAAGGAGAAAGGCCTTGAGTCTCTTGTACCAAGCTTTGGGTGCTTGTTTAAGACCATAAAGAGCCTTTTTGAGTTTAAATACATGGTTGGGTTTTTCAAAATCGACAAAGCCGGGTGGTTGAGCGACATAAACTTCTTCGTTTATAAAACCATTTAAGAAAGAACTTTTGACATCCATTTGAAAAAGCTTGAAGTCATGTGCATAAGCATAAGCAAGGATGATTCTTATAGATTATAGTCTTGCTACGGGAGCATAGGTTTCATTGAAATCTATTCCTTCTTGTTGGTTGTATTCTTGTGCAACAAGTCTAGCTTTGTTTTTGGATACGACACCATTTTTATCTAATTTAATTTTAAAGACCCATTAGTACCAATTATGATTTGCTTATCGGGTGGAGGAACAAGACTCCAAACATCGTTTGTTACAAATTGGTTTAGTTCTTCTTGCATAGCCATAGTCCAACTTTCGTCTTTAATGGCTTCTTTGATGTTTTTAGGTTCTATGGAAAACACAAAACAAAAGAAGTTACTTTGGTTTTGGACTTGAGATCTTAGAGTTCTCTCGTTCAGATTTCCTATGACCTTTTCTATGGGATGATCTTTAGACTCTTTGATGTTAACAATTTCTTTGTTTAATAGTCCATTTTCCTTGTCTTCATTATCTTTTATTTGATTTTCTATTATTTGGCTTTCGATTATATCATCATCTACTAAAGGTGATGATTTAGAAGGTGGATGTCCGTCGAATCTCATATTTAAAGATTCTTTGATCCTCATGGTTTCTTTATTTAGAATTATATAAGCCTTACTATTAGGATAATAGCCAAGAAAAACACATTCGGTAGATTTAGGGTCGAATTTAGTAAGATAATCTTTAGTATTAAGAATAAAGCATTTACTACCAAACACTTTGAAATATTCTAATAAAGGCTTTTTGCCTTTTAAAAGCTCATAAGGAGTTTTTCCGAGGAAAGGCCTAATTAAGATCATATTTAAGATATAGGTGGAGGTGTCGACGACATTACACCAAAATTTTTGAGGGATATATTGTTCATTAAGCATGGTCCAACTCATTTCTTGTAGGGTCTGGTTTTTGCGTTCAACTACCCCATTTGATTGTGGAGTACATAGAGCCGAAAAGTTGCGGGTGATACCGTTAGCATCACAAAAAGCTCCAAATTGTACTTCATTATCAAATTCCCGACCATGATCCGTACGAATTGACATGACGGGACAACCCTTTTGAACTTGTATTTTCTTACTCAAAATTTCAAAATGATCAAAAGCTTCATTTTTATGTTTTAAAAATCTAGTCCAGGTGTATCTTGAGTAATCATCAACAATGACCAAAGTGTAGAAGTTACCTCTATAACTTTAAACGGCCGACGAACCAAACAAGTCCATATGTAAAAGTTCTAGACATTTTGTAGTTGAAACCATTTTTTTGCCTTATGGATTTCGCGAACTTGCTTTCCTATGTTACAGGAGTCACAAAAATAGTTTTCAAATTTTAGCTTTTGTAGGTTTCTAACAAGCTCTTTTGAAGATAGCAATTGAATAAGTCGCATATTGGCGTAACCAATCTTCGATTCCATAAGGTCGAAGTATCATCCAGTGAGGTTAGACAAAGACTATCTTTAGGTGAGTTTCCCATTTTAATTATGTAAAGGCCATTTTTCCTAATTCCTCTTCCTATGGTAATGCCATCTTTAAGAATTTCGCTACCGGTTTCACTAAAGAGCACCTTTCACTTTTTATCGCATATTTGACCTATGCTAAGTAAGTTAAAGCTAAGATTTTCTACATGGCTAACATCATGAATAGTTAGAGAGTTATAAGTAAGCGTACCTTTTCTGATGATCTTGCTTTTAGTGTTACTACCAAACACTACGTTACCTCCATTGATGGATTCATAGGTTGAAAAGAGATCTTTGTTGCCCGTCATGTATCTTGAGCATCCACTATCTTTAATCCATTCATCCGGTTCTAGTTTAACTTTTAGGCATACCTAAAATCACAAAAGAACTCAAGCATTTGGTCCCCAATATCTCATGGATCGGTTAGCGTTATATATGTCGTTTAGTTGGTTCATGTATGGGAATGGTGGATAAGGTCCCCAAGGGCCAAAGTTGGGTGGTTGTAGAGGATATTCCTGTTGTGTTGAGTAGTTGCAACCTACTTGGTGATAGTCACTCTTGGGATATAAAATGTTATGTCCCTATGGGGCATTTTAGGACGTGTTTGGATTTTACTTCCCTACACCTTGACTAAGTTTCAAGGCCGGTGTTTATTTTACAATGTTTACATTAGTGTTAGGAGAAGGTTTCCTAGTTATTTGTACCGTACTAGTTCTTTTTATTACGTTTGAGTCAAAAATTAAAAAATTCTCTGCAGAGGCCCGATTCCCTAAGACTGAACTGGCCGGTTCTCTTGCAGAGGGAACCGGCACCCCCGGTTCAACAGTAGATGTTTTTTTGTCTACAAGACTTAATTTTTCTGTTTTTGTTTTGCTAGTAGAGGATATACCCTCTGTGAATCCAAGCCCATGTTTATCTTTTAGTGATCTTTGGTTTTCAATCATTTCTTGCAAGAAGTAACTACTACTTTTGACACTAGCTAGTTTTAACGATAGTGAGTTTACTTTAGATCGAAGTTCAACACAAGTTTCACATTCGAAACTAACTTCTTTTTTCTTTTCTAGTTGATCTAGTCTTTTTCTAAGAGCCCAAGCCTTGTTGTTTAATAACTCATTTTTAGCCTTTAGGTGTTTGTTTTTGTTGATTATCGTAAGACTAATTTTGCAAAACTTGTTATACTCATTTTGTAATGATTCACTATCTAAAGATGAACTACTATAGTAAGGAGTTTTGGAGAGTACCTCATTAGTGTCATGAGACAAATCTCATCCCTCTTAGATTCATCTTCTTCATCACTTTCACTCCAACATCCTCCAACGAACGCTTTTTGGTCGTTAAAGGAGTGTTTGGGACAATCACTTATAAAGTGATTTGGATCACCACACTTCAAGCATCTTCGATCCTCCTTTTTCTCTTCCTTGACTTTCCAAAAACTCTTCTTGTTGTCATGAGGTTGACGAACGAATTTCCCTCTTCTCCTAAATAATTTTTTGAAATCTCTTACGGCCATGGCATACTCTTCATCACTTCCCGAAAAAGACTCCTCTTCGTCACTTGATACTTTACTTGCTTTTAGAGCAAGAGATTTGTAATTTTCCTTCTTAACCTTAGAAGCTTCTGAGTCCTTCTCGAGCACTACCTCATAGACCTTTAGGTTGCCAATGAGTTCGTCTAAAGGTAGTGTCGATAAGTCCTTGGATTCTTCTATTGCCGTCACCTTCGGACGCCATTTAGTGAGGAGAGCCCTCAAGAATTTCCTAACATGATTATGACTTGAAAAAGATTCGTCAAGTGATTTTAAAGATGTATTAATAGTATTAAATCTAACAAATGCGCAATCAATGGTTTCATCATCAAAAATCATAAATTCTTCATATTTTTGAACAAACAAATCTATCTTATTATCTTTAACTTGTTTATTACCTTGATGAGTAATTATAAGAGAGTTCCAAACATCTTTAGCAGTTTTACACATGAATATTCTTTCATATTCCTTTTTAGGTAAAGCATTGTATAAAACCATTTTAGCCTCATCATTTTTAGAAATCATTTTCTTATAAGACTCTTCATATTTTTCATAAGGAATGACTTCTTCCTTATCGGTATCCTTATTTTTAATGGTAGGTTTATAATCACCATAAACTATGATATGCCAAAGATCAATATCCTTAGACTTCACATAAGTTTCAAATCGATTTTTCCAATATATAAAGCAATTAGCCTCAAAGAAGAAATGATCTTTGCATAGATTGACCCTCTTTTTTGTTTTCGGAAACATTATTGTTTTAATCGCTTTTTAAACTACAATATATTTTAAAAAACTTTGGAAACTTGGCTCTTGATGCCAATTGTGGAAAACTAGAAGGGGGTTGAATAGTTTTCCTGATTTAAATTTTCTTTCAAAAAGTTAGTTTAAACTTTAGGTGAAGTTGACAATATTGATGTTTGTATGATATGCTGTCTAAGTATAAAATGCAAGTAAATATAAAAGATAGTAAGAAAGATAAAACCTAGACACAAGCGTTTATAGTGGGTTCGGCTAATAAGGACACCTTCCTTGCCCTACTCCACTCCCCGATTCACTTTCGAGGAGCTTCATAAAACATTCGTCACATTCTCCTTCAATCGGTGGAGGAAGCTCACTACGTCGCTTACCTCTTTAACTGGTACAAAGCTTAATACCGGAATATAACAAAGGTAGAATCAAACTATGAATCACACTTCTTTTTACAAGGTTGATGTATGCTAATTTACACCTACTAAAGGAAATAAATGTACAAGATACAACAAGGTGATCTTGATGAGATGATGGAGATGCGAATCAAGGTTGATTGAACTTGATCGTCTCGTATGCTATTTCGGCAATTTCTTCTACAAAGAGAATTACCTACAGATGATATATGCAACTAACTAGAACTGAAAAATAAGAGAATGATCAGATTGTTAGAGAGATTAGAATGAGAATGAGTGAATAAAACATGGGAAATGGCTTGGTATTTATTGGCCTAAAATTGTACTGTATTCCGCCGGTTCCATCTGCTAGATGGAACTGACCGTTATAAGCCAATGGAACCGGCTGCCCTGTAGCACGGTTCTGGGAACCGGCCAATGTAAGCTAATGGAACTGGCATTCTGACACAAGTCCTGTAGCACGGTTCTTCCGGTTCTGGGAACCGACCAATGGAAAGATATGGAACCGGCTTTATAAAACACAATCCGAATTTTTGATTGCCAAATCTTGAAAGATTATGTGTAATCTTGGTAGATTTTCCTAAGATATGGTAAGATGATTATGTCATCAATGATGTAAATGAGAAATAAAAAATACATGTATAAATGGTTAGTTACATGTTTAAATGATTACTTTAACGATTTATGTTTTGTTATTGACAAAACACGAGAAGATTGTAAGATAGAAATAAACTTTTTTTACTAGTTTATTTAATTATTAGTTACCTTATGCTCATCTTTATGAAAAAACTTTAGTGTATATTTACCCAAAATGAAAGATTAATCTTTCATAAAATAATAAGTCCTATTTAATTACTTGTGTGTATAAAATGTTTGTCTTGTAGCACATAAGTTGTTTAAAGATTCACAACAATATGAGTTGTATAAAAACATTGATCCGCAAGTCAAAGAGAGAAACAGAAAATAAAAAGTTCTTAAAAGATTCCTAACACCATGCGCATAGTATTATTTTCATTAACCACAATATAAGGTTGTCTTGTTTCTCATTGATTGTTGATTGTTTTAATATTAGTTTTGTAAGTGATTAAAGATTACAAAGTAAACGTATATTAGAAAAATATTATGAATTAAGTAACTAATAAATAGTTAAAAACACCCTTTACAGAATTATAAACCATAGAAACACCCTATACAGAATTATCTTTTATGTTGACAAATTAAAATCTTAGAAAACTTATTCAAATACATTACAAATTATCGTTAATCATTTCTAAGACTCTTGGCATACTAACGAGGAGGTTTGCCCGCCGCGGGACGATTGGTGGGCGTCGTTGTGAGCGTTGGATTTTATGTAAGAGTTTAGGCCTATCTTTACAATGAAAACAAACATACAAACATGTAGATTTATACTATAATTTCAAATGTTTAGTCCAGGTCTTGCAGCCCAGTTATTTTCCTCCTTGTATTCTTTAATGCCTCTCACTCGAATCCTTTTTAGGCGCGTTATTTGTCCCAAACCTTGTCTCTGCAAGTTACAAATTCAGTTATCAAAATAGTAACGAGTAGTAACTTCTGCCAACAACCCATCACCAAGCATATAAATGAAAACAATATATTTGATCATTCATTGGACCTGTATTTCATTAAGCTTGATCTCATATGCAATTTCTAAATGAGAAATGTAAATTTACCCTCGAGGCTTGGGAGATTTATACAAATTTAAACAAAATATCATCCCACATGAAAAACATCCTTAAGGTCCTTCTCAACAATGCCATTCGATCATAAAAACAAAGATCAAACAGGCTGCACCTCACTTATTTTTTATCTTACTATAGATTGGTATATAATATATATTCTTGCCCATATTTTGATATGCATATCAGCAAGCAGACAGTTGTCATTCAGCCATCTATAGATGGACTAGATCCACCAACAAAATGCTTTTGGTTCAAATGATATTCCAGACTCATCGTTATAGATGCATACAGATAATGTGTCGCCTTCTACGACGCTTCCAGGATTGCAAAAATATGTAAGTCAGCCCTCACTTAAAGAGATTAGAAGTTTGAGTTTCTAATCGAATCATCATGGCTATATATGGTTAAATATTAGAAAAACACGAATAGAAAGTATCATAATACAAAAATAGTGAAGTATTGAATCGTAAAGTATAGGTAATTAGATCACCACTACTTTGCCCCCATCTTTTGAGAGATGAAAATGTTTTTAATGAACATATGTTTTTCAGTTAGGGAGCTAAAACGGTTCAAATTAGATGAATAATTTGGTGACAGTAAAAATAAATATATAGGCCAATCGCCTTTCAAATAAGGGCGAAAGTGTTCTTAACCTTTTTTTCAGTAACAACCAAGCAAAACCGAAGGAATTGCCGTAGACCGCAATCTACCAGCTGCCTCATAATAAACCGCACCAAATCTCAACCCAACGACCACCTGTTAACATACAATAAAAGGATATATAACCATCAAATATCCGTGAAAGTAGCTACTTGATCATGGTAGTTATAGAGGCTAGAGGGGACTTTGTTTAATTATATATTAGTTGCAATGAAAGATGAGCATACTCTCAAGCCCTTTGATCTAGTTTTGTAACTCAAAATAATATGACCTTCCAAACAGATACTACCTTGAGCTATCACATAGCTTTATATTAGCAAATGTTAATTTTGAAATAGAGCTTTTACATAGGCTTTATAAACTCTTAAGTAGTGAGTTTTTAGTAAAATTATGTGGTACACTTTCGAAGCTCTAATAGGAAAACTGTGCAATGACTTCTTTTTATGTGTGACTTATTTTTCATTTCTGTTCAGCAAAGAGTTTTCCTTATGGCATTTCATGAACCGAACGATGTTTGAAGATGAAAAGTATGAGGCAAAGAGAAAAAGAAGCCCTTCAGTCCACCAGCCAAAAAGTATAACACTTTAAAATCTTTGCTCAGTTCTAAGTCAAACCGATCTTTCAGATTATGATTGCAATAGTAACCATAATAAATTAAATAGGAAATAGAAGAAGAAAAAGTGAAACTGGCGTGAATTGAACACGCAACCTTCTGATTCCAAGTCAGTCGCGCACCTATTGCGATTCTTTATATTTTCATTGCCTTCTATTTTAATATATACTAAAGTTAACACTTCGTGTCATTACAATTTCTAAAACAGTGGACGACTTACAATTACGAAAATTATAATATACTTATCAACTCATTCCTTGGTACACATGTCAAGATTACTACATAGGAATGAATCAACTTTTAGTTATGCCTTAACTCAGAAACAACTAATTAGGAAACGGTCAGAGGGGTTAAAGTTCGCTCAAATACTATTATTCTAAATTAGCATGTATAAGTCATTTCACAATAATTTTTTGGAAAAATGTGTTTCGGTCACCTCAACCAGACATCTTTTCAAAACTTACCAAACCCACCAAAACTTTTTTGTCTTTGTCAAGATTTGTATCTTCTAGATAGAAAGTATATCGTGTTTGATGACACCAACAATATCAGAATGTATTTTTTACCCCATTGACCACTTAACCACTTTAGCAGATTCTTTGCAAGTTTTTCCTTCATATAAAACATTTGGCCCTTCTTAAACACAAAACTTAACAACTCATTCCTTTGTACACATGTCAAGATTACTACATATATAACATATTATATGAAGCTACTATACCCCATTAACTGAATATTATTTTGGAACCCAAATCAACCATTTTAAGACTTTTATCCGTATATATGAAAGTACACCACTGATGTGTCGTTGTGTATAGGTAATTTTAAGTTATCAAGTTTTACATTTATATTTTGTCGACATTATTTAAAACAACACTTTAACGGGCAGTGTACCCGATCAGATGTAGCTTCGTTGGTAAGTAGGGTGTCGATCACTAAGAGCGAGAGCGTTAATCTATAGTTCTATTAATATTCTGGTTAACTAAACTAAGTTAATTTAAACTATGTTAATTCTAATATATGTTAAACCTATGCTAAACCTATGTTAATCCTAATTCTAATGGATAAAGGGGGTTTCAGTCTGAGAGACTGGCACATGTTTTGTGGTAACTTAGATCAATTTAAAACATAATAGCACACGCAAGCAGATAATCAAAAGATAGAAGAGCGGTCTAGCCAAATATAAGAAAACTGTATTAGCCATGAGTAATCCGATTAAAATGATGGTTTGTTTATTTTAGTGCAATGAGTGCTTATCTCGAGGTGGCATATCATTCCAAGATTTAGGCGGTACTTCTTCCTAAAACAGACACGTAGAATTCTGTCACAATTAAACACATCCGCATAAAGCATCCTATTCGCTGATTATAATCTATCTTATGAGATTAATTATGGTGATCTTATTAAACCCTAGCTCATGGAGACTTTACCCACTTACTGCTTAATGGCAATTTATATTCTAGTAGTCCAGTGTCTAAGTCTTTACCAAAGAAATCAGTACGTTATTTGTTGATCTCTGGTCACCTACTAGTCCAACTTGTTCACATAAACGAAAGGTAAAGATAGGGCATTATTTGTGATCCTATTATTCTAGATATATAAATCACTATATGGAGAGCCATCTCGGCATCTAGCTAACTTGGTCGGTATCATTAGATCCAGTTGAATGATAGGTCGCATACAAAAGCACGTAAACAAGTATAAATTGATAAACATAAACAACGATCAACAATAAATCAAGCAATCGATATAAACAAACCAAACTTTTAAATCTTCATAAACATGGCTAATACCCAAGGAAATTAGCCCTTAACCATTGTAATCAATACAAGAATAATAATTCAACCAAGGTAAACTAACTGAGTTAAACGAATAATACCAAAAATCGAACGATTATAAGAGTATAGGAGTTTACAAGGTGTTTTCTATGGAATTAGTAGCTTTGCTTGACCTCTTCTACTATTCTTGTCTTTTGAAAATCGACTTTTGTTGTTAGGGTATCGAAAATATGATCAAGCACACCTAAAACCCGTTTTTAGGCTTCTATTTATACTGTCTGGAATTTGGTCGATACGCCGTAATGGTTGAAGTCAATACGGCGTATTGGCAGTTTCTTGGAGTAGGGACCAAGTTCAATATCTTCCAGAATATTTAATTACTATGTCTTGGATACGGCGTATAGAAGTCTTCTTGATACGGCGTATAGTTCTTTATTCTTCGTAGTTTCTTGTGAAGTGCAGGCACAGATACGCCGTATCTTCCTTGATGGATACGGCGTATTGGATGTCAGAACAGTATCTTCAGATTTATTCGTCTAAGCTCCAGAATGCGAGCCTTTTTGCTATTCTTCACAAAGTACTGCATAATTACCGCAATTCTCAAATATAAACGATTAAGAATCAATT
This sequence comes from Tanacetum coccineum, assembly GCA_026074375.1. Classification (NCBI taxonomy): domain Eukaryota; kingdom Viridiplantae; phylum Streptophyta; class Magnoliopsida; order Asterales; family Asteraceae; genus Tanacetum; species Tanacetum coccineum. The sequence continues at coordinate 14,033 of BQNB010119617.1, forward strand.
CTTGCAATAATTTAATAAAATGGGTAATTTACATGGGATAAATGATGCTATAAAAGTGACGTTATTTGATATCATCAAATATCCCCCCACTTGAATCCTACTAGTCCTCAAGTAGCCTTTAGAAATTTATGAAAATGTATCCCTAAGGATTTTTCTGTTAAGAATTTATTCGTTTAATTACCAGTATACAACCAAACACCTTACGAAATAGGAAGATGAAAACACTCAAACCACTCAACTAATCTATGTGGTAACATGTAACTAATTCGCTCAATTGCTCAGTCGTGACGAGTATTCTATCATAAGCTTGTCAAGGATACACATCTCCACCACTAAAGCTAAAGAGTAACAAGTTTATAAAGGTAAATTGGGTTAAAAAAAAGCTTAAAGGGTTTGATCACTCTTTCTAATCTCTATCGATACCAATATTCCAGAAAAGGTGACAAAATCACACATACACACCCATAACGATGGGATAGACACATATGACTGCATTCGAACCTTAACTCGAATAAGCTAAAGAATAGGATTAGCAGTCTTTACCAAAAGTCGTAAACCAGCAAGGGCGACAAACCACATATACACATCCATAACGATGGAATAGACATACATGATTGCATTCAATTCCCTTACTCGAGTAAAACCAAGGGTTAGGACGAAAAGTGATATAAGGTATGGATCTTCTAATCTTTCACCAAAAAGTAATAAACCAACAAGGCGGACAAAACCACACATACATGGCCGTAATGACGGAATAGACACATGTGATTTCTCGCATCCTCATTCGAATAAAACCTAAGGGCTAGGGATTAGGAAAGGGAAATAATTGTTGTTAAATAAAAATTTACGAAACAAATAGATTAATTCCAAACAAATAAGGTACAAGTTGCTAGATACTTTCCCGACCGTTCCCATGATAAAGACACAGAAAGATATACATAAACGTCTTCGATCATAGATCAATGAAAAGAACCTAAGTTGGCATTCCCGTAACGGTCAACTTCCCAATCATCCATACTTATACATACTTTTACTAAATCAAGTGGCGATATCTACCACTTTATACAAAACTTTACATCGTTGATTTTTAATCACGTATCAACGAATAATCGATCCTTCAAATCCTTCAAATAATACCATCGGTTTAAGCTTTAACGAACCGACTATCTTCATAATTTCCTCCTCTTTTTGTTGCAATTTTCTAATTTTTTTGATTTTTTTAACATAAATGATACACTACTAATCTCGGTGTAATTTTACCATCTTCACGATCATAATACCTCCGAATAATTTCTTCCATAATTCTTCGTTCTTCGTACTCGGATATACCAATAATTGTGATGGTAGTAAAAATACATGAGTTTGACTACTTTTACATTCCCAATTGCAATGTGCTATTTCCCAACCATACCAAAGATAGAAAATGACACAGGACTCAGGAAATACATACTTTACACTAAAGCAACTAGCAACTGATAAGTTGACTTAATCTAACAGGGTAGACTAAGGTGTAAAGGTGTAACGAAACAAATAGTTGGTGTTATCCTAAAGGATTGGCTCTACTGGATTTTCTAGGGGTATCTTACTCTTAAAATTAGAGTAAACAAAGGGTTTATACAGGGGTTAACTAACCGGTGTAGCTAGTTAATAACACAACATATATAGGCTTTTTGAGTGTAATCCTAGAAATTTATCAATTTAAACAAGTTACTCCATCTAAATCCATAGTACTCATTATTGTGGTCTTGAATAGATATACCAAGCCAAGTTCTAAAGTCTACAACATCACCGACACACTCATATTTTTGTGGGATTTAGGTAAATATTCAGAACGGATAAGGCTGAATCCTCACAATATCTAATAAGGGTTTTGTGTGAAGGTTATGTAACCAGTAATTTTCATAAAAGTATGCTCGAAATTTTTTAAATTTAAGCATATTTAATATGAAAAAAATAGGACAAGTAGCGTTCTAATTCTCATCCCCCCACTTAAATTATACAACGCCCTCATTGTGTAAAAATAACATTAAACACGGGAAATAAAAGAATTAGAACGAGAAACTCCCCTGATATTTTCTCGGCATGATTCTCCATGTTGAGTATATGAGCAGGAATGTGTGTTGTAAATGCGACACACATAAGATTCCAGATTATAGATACTCTACCAACGTTGTTGATTTATTTCCAGCGAGGTCCTGTGCAAGATATAAGAAAACCATGCAAACCTATCTCGGGTATCCTATGGTTAATAAGAATAAATAAAAACTAAAAACTGTACAGGAAGTCGATACGCCGTATCCCATAACAAGGATACACCTTATTGAAACCTGTAAAAAGTATCTGAATACGGGCCAGTCTTCCAAATACGCCGTATCATATAATGAATACGCCGTATAGACAGAACTGACAATAAAGTTTTAAATGCAGAAAAATAAAAGATTGATAACGTCCAGACAGTCAATACGACGTATCCATGGGGTTTGGATACGTCGTATAGATAGTCTGAGAAGACAGACTTGATAAGAAAATTAAAAATACATTACGGGTTGTCTCCCGGCAAGCACTTTTGTTTACAGAAAAATCTTTAAGTTAGACTTGCACCAATTTGATCCCATCCTTATAAAACAACTTGGGGTTGAACGGGATGCCAAATGGCACATATAAATTCTTAATTATAAAAATGAATGTCATCCCTTTGTTAAGATAATTCTAAGTCACGATATTAACATTTAATTCCTTGATAAATTTACTAGCAGTGAGAATTTTACTAATTGTATCATGACTTGTTTCCAAAAGCTTATTTGACCCTTATGCATAGGCACTAACATCGGTATTTATTACATTATCCTCTAAAAACTGTTTGATATCGATTTTATTATCATCATCATTGTCCTTATCCGATTTTAAATCGTTGGGAAAAATTACATTGAAAGGAAATAGATCATTAAAGTATATAACGTTTTGTTCCTCACCGTCATATTCGGACAGTCATGTATCATTTTTAAAATTAAATTCATCGATATGTTGAGGACTTATAGTAGGTTCAACTGTAGGTTCGGATGATGAAAACGAAGGCATATTGACTTTATCATATCATTTTCCGAATCCATTTTCAAATCGTTGACAATAATTATTTTATAAGAAAATGAACTTTTGTCATAAATTACCGTGTATTCTTCATCGTCGGATTCGTCAAATGAAATTCTAAAGTCAATTTGATTGTCGTCAAGAGGACTTACCGTGGGTTCACAGGAGAGCAATACTTCAGATGTTAACGCATCATTATAGACTATAGCTGGGAATTCAGTTTCAACAGATCTGAGGTCGTGAACGTCTTCATCATACCAGATGTTACCATACGTAGCAGTCTCCCAGGTATACACCTTGCCACGCCTACGAGCTTTTTCTTCCTCAAGTCTGATATACACTTCCATAGTAATGTTAGGGTCATCCATTTTAACCTGTAATAAATTAGCTAGGAAAGAAAATGGTCAAATAGCCTAATACATCGTATTCAGCAAACTGAATACGTCGTATTGATAATAGAGTCGAATACGCTGTATTGGTTTGAAAAAAAATTATACGCCGTATCCAAGAAGATGAATACGCCGTATTTGGTATTCGACTAAGAAAGTTACAGCAGATTGTAACAATGCAGAAAAACACACAAACACACAATATGCAAAAATATACAATGCAGAAATCAAACACACAAACAAACATAGAAATGAACAAAAACAATTAAAAACACATAAGTTTACACTAATCTAAATTATGCTAATCTAGGTTAAAACCAAAATACTAATAAAAATAAAGATTAAACAACTTCACTTCCTGGCAACGGCGCCAAAAACTTGATGTGTCGTTATGTATAAGTAATTTTAAGTTATCAAGTTTTACATTTATATTTTGTTGACATTATCTAAAACAACACTTTAACGGGCAGTGTACCCGATCAGATGTAGCTTCGTTGGTAAGTAGGGTGTCGATCACTAAGAGCGAGAGCGTTAATCTATAGTTCTATCAATATTTTGGTTAACTAAACTAAGTTAATTTAAATTATGTTAATTCTAATCTATGTTAAACCTATGCTAAACATATGTTAATCCTAATTCTAACGGATAAAGAAAATGGGGGTTTTTAGTCTGATAGACTGGCACAGGTTTGGTGGTGACTTAAATTAATTTAAAACACAATAACAACACGTAAGGCAGATAATCAAAAGTTAGAAGAGCGTCCGAGCCAAATAAAGAAAACTGTATTACAGATTACCAATTAAAACAATTGCTGATTGGTTTGTTTATTTTAGTGCAATGAGTGCTTATCTCGAGGCGGCATATCATTCCAAGATTTAGGCGGTACTTCTTCATGAAACCTAGACATGTAGAATTCTGTTACAATTAAACCCATCCGCATAAAGCATCATATTCGATGCTTATAATCTCATGGAGACTTTACCCACTTACTGCTTAATGGAAATTTATATTCTAGTAGCCCAATGTCCAATTCTTTACCAAAGGAATCAGTACGTTATTTGTTGATCCCATGTCACCTGCTAGTCCAACTTGTTCACATAAACCAAAGATAAAGATATGGAATTATTTGTGATCCTATTATTCTAGAGATATAAATCACTATATGGAGAGTCATCCCGACATACAGCTAACTTGATCGGTATCACTAGATCCAGTTGAATGATAGGTCGCATACAAAAGCACATAAACAAGTATAAATTGATAAATATAAACAACGATCAACGATAAATTAAGCAATCGATATAAACAAACCAAACATTTAAATCTTCATAAACATGGCTAATACCCAAGGGTATTAGCCCTTAACCATTGTAATCAATACAGGAATAATAATTCAATCAAGGTAAACTAACCGAGTTAAATGAATGATACAAAAAATCGAATGATTATAAGAGTATAGGAGATTACAAGGTGTTTCCTATGGAATTAGTAGCTTTGCTTGACCTCTTCTGCTCTTCTTGTCTTCTGAAAATCGACTTTTGTGGTTAGGGTATCAGAAATATGATCAAGCACACCTAAAACTCTTTTTTGGGCCTTCTATTTATATTGTCTAGAATTTGGTCGATACACCGTATTGGTTGAAGTCAATACGGCGTATTGGAATTTTCTTGGAGTATGGACCACGTTCAATATCTTTCAGAATATTTAATTACTATATCTTGGATACGGCGTATAGGCCTTTATTCTTTGTGGTTTCTTGTGAAGTGCAGGCACAGATACATCGTATCTTCCTTGATGGATACGGCGTATTGGATGTCAGAACAGTACTCTTCAGATTTCTTCGTCTAAGCTTTAGAATTCGCGCCTTTTTGCTATTCTTCACAAAGTACTTCATAATTACTTCAATTCTCAAATATAAACGATTAAGTATCAATTCTTGAAATAATTGTATAAAATGTGTAATTTACATGGGATAAATGATGCTATAAAAGTGACGTTATTTAATGTCATCAACACGTTGCTTGAGTACATCTATTGGACTGTTTAAGTGGTGTATGTTATGCTTTTTTTCGCTTATATATTATTGTAAGTATTTTTTCTAGAAGCTGATAAGTCAAGAAACTGAATTCATGAAATATAGGCCAAGTCAAATAAGCTCATAATCCCAAAAATAAGCTCCCAATTTCGCAAGAAAAACCAAAGTCACAAATATTATACCTCTGGGTGATATTGCAGCCCATAAAACCACTTCCCAGCACACCCTACAGCCGCAATCGCACCCTCCGTCCTTTCCTGCACGTGCACTTCCTCACAAAGTTTTGTACATTGGAACAATTGCATAAGACTTTTGAGAAATTCATGAAGAAGCACAATGTTTGCAATCAAACCTTATCGATCATATCATTAGCGATATGAGCACCCATGGCAACTCCTTCAACACGCCACTTATGTTGCAGGAGTTTGTTATACATATAAAATAACTCTTAAGACATTGCTCATGGAGAGAATTGCAATGAATTTTACACATTGAAATCATATGGTTTTTACAGATAAAATCAAATCAGGAAATTATGTTAGACTAGTCACTCCGGATAGAGTAAGTACCCTTTATAAAAAGAAAGTATACTTGTTATGGAAGCTGGCGTCCCGCTGCCACCTGCGCCATAACCATTGTCTGCAAAAAAATACAAAACCATGAATCAGTATGAATACAAATTTGTTTCTTTGACCAAGCAAGTTAATAATTTACTTTCACGATCATACGTTTCCATAGCCATCCAGGGATGATTATTTTCAGCAAGCTATTGCTTGGATAATTACACATTAAAGCATATGATTACCATTGTCAGATTCAAGCCTTTTTAATCCACAACTTACTTCCACCAAACTAAACTCACTATCAAAAACTCAAAGGTCAAAGCACGTTGTAAAGTGTCAAAATGATTGTACATGATGCTCAGATAGGCTAAAAATTGATGAAATAGGATACGTTCGCCATTAGGGGTGTCGAATGGGTTAACCCGACCCGACCCGAACCGAACCCGATAAGACCTTATAGGGTCGGGTTGAATCAGGTCTAACTTAGCTTATCGGGTCAAACCGATAACCTAATAGAGTCGGGTTAGGGTCTTAGTTAATTTCTTATCGAGTTATCGGGTCAACCTTAGTTAATTTCACCTATATCATGGATTTTTTTTGTGTTAGAAGACATAGGGGAATTTATCATGAGCGACATGACTGAAGTCTTGATAGGCAGACCCTCTAGAAAAATCACT
>BQNB010119618.1:3006-20783 GCA_026074375.1 Tanacetum coccineum
TTTCCATTTAATGAATTTTTTAACTTCCAATTTAGTGGCACAAGATGGATAACCTCCTCCCTTTGGATCTATAAGTTGAGATCCATCATCAGACATGGTACGATCTTGATTTTAAAACCTTTTAGAACATTTTTTGAAATAGTTTTATAAATCAAACTACTCTGATACCACTTGATGTTCCCTTTTTAATTGGTTATAATAATTAGCTATGTCAACCTGTTATGCCTGATATGTAATGAAAAGACAAATAACAAGATATAAAACGTAAAATTAAATACATAAGTATTTTTCAACATTTAAATTCTTATTAGAGGTATTTGTTGAAGATGCGTTTTGCATGCAAAGCTTATCTTGGACCTTGACATTACGGGCCTGAAATGGTTGTATGGGCTTAAGCTATTGGGCTAAAACTCTCGTACGCTGTCAATACTTGATTTGAAATTAATACTGCTTAAATTTATCATGATCACTATTTGTATGATAAAGAAAAGGAAATGCTAACAACAGCCTTAAGGGTTGTTATTGTATTAAGACAAGGATACTAATTAATTCTTTAATTTTTGCTTAAATGACCACTGAAAGGAGTGCATTGTATTTGAGTTTGAGAAAATCAAGAATATTGTTGGCGATTGTTCATGTTTTTGTTTAGACATAGTATATTTTTAAGCTTGATTTTCGAAAATCAGTTGTTAAAAACAACTCTAAAAGCTTTTGTTAATGAAAAAAACTTCATAACAACCGAAATTATCAATCTAACTATCCATACATAACTAAAATTGATATGAAATATGAAACGTGGGTCTTGGTTACACCAAGTCAATAAAGTGTTGGTTCTTTTTGGTTGGATTTTTATAAAGTAGAGATGCGTAACAACCACACAATCATCCATTCAGTGACGGAGCTACGTTTAGACATGGGTTGGCTAAGGCCCACCCCAAATATCATGTAGTTACTACATATTTGTCACTATTGTTTTAAAATTAGTCCACTAAGCAATAATTTGGCCCACCTTACAACTTAAAAATGATAAAAAGCTTGAGATATGCGGATAAATATAGTATGTGATTGTATCACACTTTTTGTTAGAACTTTCTATTTTTTCAAATTTGACGGTTGCCTTGCTATTTTCTAGATTTTTTTTTTTTGTTTTTAAAATTGTGCTTATATTTAGTCCAATTAAAAATTTCCACAATTACATTATATAAAAGATTTATATCTTTTATTAGCTTGACACTTTGTTGGTATCTATTGTCGTGTTTGTTTCGTTTTTATCTAGCCGGTCTTATGGCTTTGTTTGGTATTTGGCCTTGTGTTTTTCATAAGCTAATTTTTGACACTTTTCGACTTATAAAGTTTCTTTAGGTTTTAATAATCTTATATAACCAAAAAGTCATAAATAAAGCCACAAAAAGTGTAGCTTATGAAACATACGCCCAAAGACCAGATAAGACATAAGCCGACAATAGAATCCGAAACAAACACGCCATTATTGCCTTATGTGTTTAAAAATAATTAAAATTAAATTATTTACTAGCAACGATATATCATTGGTTGACAGTTATGTTTGTATTTGGCCTACCCGCCTAGCTACGTCACTACATCCATTCATGCCACAACAATCAATATTTAATGCATAATATATAAAAATATAATTGTACAAAATGTTTTACCGATATTATATCCATTTTTTATAACGAGAAACGTGGATCTATATATGTGTAAGGTAAAGATAGGATATATTTATTTCAAGGGTTTACACTTTACACACAAACATTTATGTTTTTTATCGAATACATTTAAACGTTGCTTAAGAAAATAAAATATAATAAAGTATCACCAAAGTTATTAAGCTACTGTTACAAACTTGAAATGAAATTTTTTTTGGAACGGCAAGTTTGTTGTTAGTGATTCGAGCTCATCGTGACATCCAATTGGGTAATATGTAAGACTCAAATTTTCGCCTTAAGGGATAAATCCCACTCCTTTTTGGCTCCTGAAGGGAAACCCCCACGGCGAGGCTCGAACCTGAGACCTTTGGCATGTGGTAACAACATTCTTAAAGTTACTCTTGGTGGTCATGTAAGCTAGCCCAGATGGTTTTGAAATGAACTTAATCTAAAAAAATATGTGTGCATTGGCATGAATACTATCACTCTGGGTGCTTTTTAGCACAAGCCATTATCTACCCTACCAGAAATTACTTCGGCAACTCTTCTGGCACAGTGAGACACCAACTAGAATAACAAGAACCAAAACTTAAACTCTTTACCTTTTATCTATAAAATCTCTTCAATAAACCTATATGTTTCTCAAAGATGTGTATCAAATAAGCCAAAACAAAATTAATAACAAGATTATACTTTGTACATTCACACATGGCCTATATGTTAAACACTAACCCTACGTTTGTTTTATTTAGTACCAAGGTAAATCTACTACAACATATATTTTGATGATTAATAAATCACATTACTTTTGCATTTCAGTTACCATAAGTTTCATAACATAACTCGTTTGCTATTAAAGGACGGGAAAAGGAAATGAAATTGTAAAACCTTACAAAAATCAGGAACACCGGATGCAATTTAATGCTATAGACCCAGGTCTGACCCACTCAATTATACAAAAAAGGATACCCGGCCCTGATCCAAACCAATTAATGCCCCCAACACGTATTTTTTATTTAGCATACGTGGTGGGAATACAGATTAAAACACACAACAAACACCTAAAGCACCCACCGATCGTCTCTTTCTCTTTTTAACTGACCGTGTCTCTCTCTTTCTAACATGCTGATTGCATTCGATGATATAATTTTGTTGTGGGGTTGTTGGGATTTTGTTCTCGAATGATATGATTGCATTCAATAGGGTCTTGTTCTTGAATGATATGATTACATACGTTGCTATTCCTGCGGGGTTGTTACGATTGTTGTTACTCTGGGGTTAGTAATTTTTTTATTTCGATTTAAGCTTTAGTTGATCTATTCTATTACTTAAGGTTAGGGTTACTCGGGTTATTTTTGTTATTGTTGTGGTTTTGTAATACCAACCCGATCTTTATTAATTTTTGATGGACGTTAATTTCCCACTAAGTTTTCTACTAACTTTTAGAGCTTCTTGCATGAATGACAGCTGTGGTTTAACATTGGTAAATGTTGCTTTGGTGTATAAAGATGTTAGTGGTGCATTTAGTTATGGTTTAAGCTTTTTATCTTTGCCGAGGAGGAATATTTGTTGTTTGATTTTGGTATGTTCTTAGGGTTCTTTGTTGTTTGGTTCTTAAGATTGTTCTTTTAATAATTAATTTGGTTATCTGTTGTTAGATTTGGTTATGTTCTTAGGGTTTTTGGTTGTGTAAATTTGATTTGGTGATGTTTTAATTTGTTAAAGAGGAATGTATGTTGTTTGGGTAGGATTTAAAATATCTGTTGTTTGACTTTGGTTTGTTCTTTGGGGTTATTGGTGTGAAAATTTAAGTTGTGTGAATTTGGACCTATTAAACTTTTTTGGTTTTCATTTCGGTTGGTTAATGATTGTTAGTTTTGCACTGAATTGGTTGTTTATGGGTGTTTTTGTTTGCATAAATCATTTAGACTGTTTTCATATGTTTGTATGTTACTCCTTTATTCATTTTGGAATGGTCTCTAACTCTTTTAGGGTTTTTTTATTCTACTATTTTTCAAATACTTATCATGAGGATGGTGTTACTGGGAACTATGAGTTTACTCGGGAGGAGTGGTATGCTTCATACCGACCTACTTTCGTAGTTCTAACAAAGGAGGTTTTTAAGGATCCTGCTGTTTGCAATACTATTGTTGATCAGTTTCCTACACCAGGAGAGATAGTCCGTGTTGAGAGTTTGTTTGATGATCAATTAACTACAAAGATGAGTGTGTTGCACTGTATGATGATGTCGCATGGTGGTAAGCTTCTTGCTCGCTATCTTGGGTTGAATCGATCTTATCATGAGTACGTGTTATCAACAGATTCCAGGCTGAAAGGTTATAAGGAGAAGGTTGCTAGTGACTGGTGGGCACTTCAAGTGTCTACCTTGAAAAGCAGTTTCTGACTTAATTATGAACATGCTAACTTTGATGCTTCTTTTGCCAAGTCCAAGGCTAAGGGGAAGGAGAGGAAGAAAAAGATTAAGTCCCTTACTAAAAGTCTGGATAATTTGCATTCTGAGGTGGCTCGTCTTTTTGCCGCTCTTAATCAAGCTACTATTCTTGAAGCTGAAAGGGATGAGGAGATTATGCGGTTGAAGGCTACTCTTTCGGAATTTTCTTCCTTCTTCCGAGGCCAATTCTAGTGTTTGATTCAGAAGTTTCTTGCTGCGGATGAGTTTAGTAGAGTTCAAGGTGAACTCTTGTCTTTGGCTGCTAGTGTTGGATTTTAGCGTGGGTTGAGTATGCATCAGACTAAGGATGAGTTTGCTGCTATGCTGAAGAATATGGTTAATTTCATGTCTGGTGCATAGGATAGGCTTTCTGAAGCCTCCCCCTTGTTGCTCAAACTGACTATGCCTTTCTTAACAAGATTTCTGAGCATGCGACTGAACCTCTATCGGTTATCCTTCAGCTTAAACTTGAGAAATTGGCTCGTCTGGCCAATGTCCTCACTCTAAAGGATAATCGTGCTTCTCCTCCAATTGCAAACACTAGTACAAAAAGTGGATTTGGTCACACATGGGCAAAATGGAACGGCCACACATTCGCATATTTATGTGGCTAAAGGTACCAAAATAGACAACATTTACTAATTAGCCACACATGAAAATTTCGATTGTGAGACCATTAGAATTGTATTACCATACATTCAAACATTATGTGGCTAAAGGTAACTGGTAATATTATTTAGCCACATATGAATTTGGAATGCGTGACAAATACAAGTAAGCTTGAAGCATTAGTCACGATATACATATAAATAGTGACAAATATATATCACACACTTGAACAATGTGACCAAATTGGCATATTCACATGAAGTAATTTTTTATGTGTCTAAATCACAAGTTTTGTCACACATTATTTAAGGGTGACTGCTATCTTTTGCTAATTATTTGGCTACATATGAATTTGGGATGCGTGACAAATGAAAAGTAAGGTTGAATCATTAGTCACGATATACATATAAATAGTGACAAATATATGTCACACACTTGAACACTGTGACCAAATGCCATATATGGTCACACTAAATGTTTTGTCACACATTATTTAAGTGTAGCCAAAATCTAGTACATATGGTCACGTAACTTAATATGTGTGTTTAAAGTTTAGTTTGTGTTAGCTTGCCAAAAGCTAATGTGTATAGTCACATTTACTTCTAGCATGATCATGTGACTGTATGCCTTTACAATAGCCACATCATATCACAAATGTGTGACTAAATTATGTTTATGGCCACATTTAAGGTGATTATATGTGACCAATATATTCATAACAGTCACATCGTGAAGTATTCATGTGGCTATTATTTAGAACAAAATGTGAAATCGGTCATCATTAAATTTCATTCTTTGTGTGACTAAATATTACAAAAGGCCACACATTCGAACATCATGTGGCCATTGGATGAACAGTAGTCACACAAAATTCACATTTCTTCACTTTAAATCAGTCCTCGTGTACAAGTTGAGACCCGCTTGGTTGATTGGCCAAAAATGCATAAACAGTGGCATCACTTAAGTTAGCAGTACTAACTTGAGTACTAGTATTAACTTCATTAGTATTGCTAGAGGATGACACAAAGGCCACGTTCTGAGAACTTGAGCTTGAGCTTGCAGTTCCTTTAACTTCTTGTTCAACAATTTTGAAATTGTTGTAGAGATCATCAAAGCTCATTGTGTCTAGATCAGGTTTATTCCTCTAGACCACAACATAAGTATTCCACTCTGTGCTTAGAGCACTAAAGTTCTTATACACTTGCTTCAGAAGAGTCTTCTGAGTCTTTTTTGTGGCATCATTACCACCAAATCTTGTTTGTATAGCAGCAAACAAAGTCTTGGCATCCTTGTACTGATTAAATGTCAGTAGATGTTCATTTGGAAGTGTCATTAGTAACATACTTCTTGCCTTCACATCATTCTTCTTTTGAGTCTTTTTATCAGCAGTTACAGGACCTGGTATTAGTGTAGTTGAGGAACCATCAGCATTTGTTGTTGTTTGAGCTGCTGGTTTGAATGAGTTTCCATTCTCTATGACATCCCATAGAGCATAGTCTTGTACTTGAAAGTATTGCTAAATCTTTAGTTTCCACATATCATATTCACCCTGTTTGAGAAGGGGCAACTTTGCAGTAGTATTGGTTTAAGCAGTTTCTAGATCCATCTCTTCCTTGTGAGTAAAGAGATCTTCTTGTTAGTTTCTTCTAGATCAAAGTTTCAGAACACAAGCTCTGATACCACTTGTTGATCCCAAACTATGATTGATTCTTTAGCTTGTAAAGAGTATGTTACCTTGGATAAATCCAAAATAACAATGGTAGAAACTTTGTGTGTATATTAAAGAGTATGCAGAATCTACTCTTTAATACTTAGAAGAACTATGAATGTAACAGTAAATATGATTGAACAAAGATGTAACAAAAAGCTTCAATATTATTAAGATCAATAATACGAGTACTCTGTCTAGTACTAGGGTTTACAACCTTGAAGCTATTACTATTGTGTATTCAACTCTATAACCTAGGATCTCCTTTTATACACCAAGGAGTCCTTTACAAGATAACTACAGATCTTCTATAATTCTAATCTTATATGCATATCTTTCTAACTAAATAGAATATACACAGAATAAGTCAATACATATCTCTTCACACGTCTTTATCTCTTGAGCAGTCTTAAGTCTTCATGCAGCAGTCTTAACTCCTTCAGCAGTGTTAAGTTAGTACTGGCAGTACTAACTTTCTTCTAGCAGTACTAACTAGTTAGTACTGGCAGTTGTAATCTTGAGCAGTACTAAGTCTTTGGCTTGGCAGTACTAAGTGTATGAGTTTAATTCCCCCCCCCCGATAATATATGAGGGTTGAGTTCTATGCTCTAATACACACACTTCGGTCGGTGGGTTGGGAGTTAGTGAACAGTTGGTTAGTGCATCCCCCCCCCCCCCCCCCCGGTGGGGTGACAACACACAGTAGGGTTGTTGTGTGGGTTCGATGAGCATACAACCAAAATTAATCCACTTTTACATAATTGGGTTACGGTTCTAATTTCTAACATACTATCTTTTTCCTATATTTTCACCTCAGTACATCATTGCCATAATGCCATCCATTTGGTTCAGTAAATGGGTTTACTGATGGTGAGATTAGGCGGGGGGGAGGGGATTTTCAATCTTCGTCTTTCACAAAGCGAACCTGCTTATGATGGACGAGCCATCATCTAAGCACGCGGATAGGTGAACTTAATTTACTCTCATGTAAAGTATTTCCTCCGTCCCAATTTATTAGTCCACTTTTGATTTTTTGAAGTCTTTATTTACCAACTTTAACTATAAATATTTTTGTTTGTGTTATATAATACTGGATGAAAATTATACAAATGAAAATTCATTTAAAACTCAATCAATTCATAAATTGTGCATCAAGTCTTTTATATAATAAAACAATTACATCATTTCAGAGTTTTCTATGAGATTTGATCTTATGGAAAAAAAATAGACCAGTCAGAACGCTTGATTTTGACACGTACGCAAAATCGTACGATCTGATTAGTTAAAAAAAGTTAAAATTGAATCAAATTTGGTTAAAATTGAAAATTTTGGTGGAGAAAAAAACACATATGTCACACCCCCAAATAGGGTCGCAACGGAAAATAGTAATCTGAGGGCGTGACGTCATAAATACTATCGCACAAGTATAAAGAACGACCACTAAGGGACGTTTTGAAAAGTAAATACCGTTACATTGATGAAAATAAACTTAGTCTTTACAGTACTCAAACGGTTCAAAGAAAATAAGTGTGGAGTTCGATTATGACTAAGTTTGAAAATGTTCAATGAGCCTATTTGTTCGTATGTAAGGACGGTTCTTGTAATTCGGGCCATGCCACATGTCATCACATTAGCACATTCACCGTGTATTCTACAGCTTAAGCACCTGAGAAAACATGCTTAAAACGTAAACAAATAATGTTGGTGAATCCTTAGGTTTAGATTAAATGCACGTATGGACCACAAGATTTATTAAACGTGTGATTGTTGTAACACATACAACTTCACAAAAGTATTTACGTTTGCACTAAGCTCATGACACCTGAAGCTAATACAATTTGTAAAGTATTAACATAAATCTATCTAGGTCCAAGTTGCACTGTGTGTAGGTTATTCCTTAGGTTCTCAACAAATTATACCTATAGATATGAGTCTAGAAATGAACTTATAGACATTCCGTTTGCCTGTACTGTCATCTTCACAGATGTAATACCCAACAAGTAAGGTTCAACCTAATACCCAGTGTTTAATTACTCACCATTCTACCTCCCACACCATCAATACATCTCACCCACAATATCAGACCAAGATCCAAATATACTCTCTCCCCCCGCATTATCCACATATACACCAACCTCACGCAACAATCCCACGTCTATACAAACATCAATGCAACCCATCTATGTAGAACTGATGATACTAATCCTTTAAATGCTATTAATAGCCACTCTGCGTCCACTTATTACCGTCACAAGACTCGGCTTCAAGTTAATAAACTAGTTCATGATAGTGAGCCATTTTCTGTGTGTTGAGCTATCGTGAATTAGACAACAACGCGCAAATTAAAATAAAGAGTTATTCAATAATGGTACTTGTCGGAGTGTCTTATTTTATAAGCAGAAGCCATCTGAGTTATGTCTCATACCTACTAAAGTTAACAATTTTATATTGTAGCACTCAAGTGAATCTACACGGGAATGAAATCAACTCAAATGGTCATGCGCAACGAGAGTGGAATGTGAGTAATCAAAGAAGACTCTGCTCTACCGCACCCTGTAAGTAAAAGACTTGTATCTTAGTGAGCTGAGAAAACTAAAATACATGTAAGATCAACGTAGTTAGTAAGTATGTTTGCACTGTCGCTGCCATCTAGTGCATATGTGTTTGTGCCCTCGTTTAATTAGTAAAACGTGTTTTGACGAAAAATAATATGTCCTTTATTAAGTTATAACATTTGTACGAAAACTGCTATTTTTGGAAAGCTTAGAAACCCGAACGTTAAAGACGTCTTCTACAATCCGATAAGTCCATCTTATATCTAAAACGCACCAAGAAAACTTAAACACCTAACTCCTACTTTTTATCTTGCTAAAATATACTTCGCTTAATAATGACTTACTATTTTTTGGTAACCCTTAATGTCCTCGAAATCAAGCTTAACGAAAATTCGCTAAGCTTAGTAAAGTTTTATTTCGGACAACTTTCGTGTTATACACTTTGGACTGTTCGGCTCCAAAAGGGGTCAAAACTTCGTTTTAAAATCGGGCCAGAATGTAAAATATAGCTGAGAAAAACATTAAGTTTCGTCAACTTTAAAAAGACCATAACTCCTTCGTTATCATTCCGATTTTTACGTTCCTTATATCAAAATCACCGGGAGGAAATAACCTATGATACTCTTTTGGTTTTAGTTTGTGAAAACATTTTTAAGTTGCCCTAAACCTACCAAACGTTTTCGGACAACAAGCATTATTTTCCAAAATCAGCACGAATGTTCACAACAACTTCTCAAAATACCATTTCTATAATATTCTCTGTCAATCTACGTAATCCAACAAAACCACTCTTAAATTCTAGCCTAATCCCATCATCTCATCCACTTAATGCTACTTTTATCGCCTAATCTTTGGCCACAAACTCAAAAGTACACATAAAACGCAAGATTTAAAATAAAGTTTTAAACTTTGAAATTAGTTGTACAACCTTAAACCTTTTAGTGCTTTTGTTAGATAAAAGACCTCAAACATGGATGAAATCAATATTTTTAAGAAAACAAGAGTTGGTGAAAGAAGGATTTATGTAGAAGATTACACAAATGAAGATGATGATAATACTTACTTGATGCAAAGGAATAATGAATAAAGTCTTGAACTTTAACTCCAAAATCAACAAATGATAACTCGAAATCACCAACGAATGAACCCGAACACAATAGGAATAAACACAATGATCTAAAAACTATCTGCGCAAATCTGAATAAACGTGCAAACAAACACCATAATTTGGTGGTTGTTGTGGTTCTAACGACGCAAGGAATGGTGGAAAAAGGAGAAGATATTTTGTTGTAGCTGTTTTTAGTGAGAGAAGGTATTTGTGAGATATGAGAGAATGAAATGAGCAAAAGATTAAATATAATGAACTTGACCCATAGGGCTAGAATCTTCCCACGCATCTAAGGAAAAAGAGGAGACAAAATGGAGACAAGCTTGAGATTTTGGTGGGCTTGTGTTGGTGCTAGGGTGGACGAAACCATAAGGATCAAGGGGGGTCCAATTTGATCATTTTGAATTTTATACCATGCAAAGTGGTATCTAATGCTTTCCAGATAATTTTTGTTATGACTCGAGATATTTTCAAGTTTGTTTACAGGTTATACGTCAAAAACTGAAAACGCTTGACAAACTCGAAGGAAAATATGAAAATTGTAAATATCCATTGCAGAAAGGTTATACAACGCAATGACGGTAAAAGATTACCGTAGAATGCCGAGCTTCGTAATGGGTTCTCAGTTACTCACGGGAAAACATCTCAGTTTATGGTCAAATTAACACGTAATTAATAAAAGTCAAACTAATGTACGAAAAAGTCAAAGATGTTGACTAGGAATTTTACGGGGTGTTACATCTTTTCCCTGTTAAAAGAGCTTTGTCCTTAAATCTTATGCGTGTCATTAGGTGCAGTTACAGAGTTTGTAAACAAGACTTTCATTGTGCGAATACGAAAAAATAACAAGACTTGCAAAATTAACACTTAACTAAAATTTAATATCTAAACTTCGTGCGTGCACAGGTATTAAAACTAATATTATGTAACACAAAAGAAATTAATGAAAGTCAAAGTTTATAAAGAAATATTTTAAAAAGTCAAAGCTGAACTACTACGTTGAGACGGAGGAGAGGAAGTAATAGTTATGAGAAGTTTTCAAATTGACCCGTTAGAATTGCCCAAAATGGATATGTTGGAGATTAACTCTTTGCATAATAACCACGAATTTGAGCCAGTTCCACCACAATCCAAAAGGTAAAATAAACTCATCACATTGGGATTAAATTATGTAGAATTCGAATGACTACTAACAATCTGTATAAATCATCAAATTTCTTCTATCTTTAAAAAAATCAATTAAGTAAGTTGTTATTACAAAGGCTAACATATATATGACATAAATACCGTACTAATGAACTACTAGTCAAACAATTATAAATAACTTTTGGTATGTGCTTAAATACACATACCTTTTACCTAATAAAATGACTTTAAATGACCAATATATTATACATGAAAAATACATTGTATATGTGTGTTTTGTGAATTATGTTGTGCAGGTATTAGATATATCAAAAAGGACAAAAATAAAGCAAAACGGACAAAGCCGAGCACGTGAATAGAAAGAGCATAGGAAATCAAAGCCGAAAGCGTATACATCCTTAATGGGCCAACCCGTACCCATTTTATATGGGCCAGGTCAGCCCATTAAATCTTATACTATAAACCTTTAGCCTACATAACAAGCCTTTATCCAACTCCATTAATCCTAAAACTTTATCCTGACCCAATTTATTAACAAAAGCCCAAGAACCTTGATCCAAGTCAAACCATACAATGAACGGGTCAAAGTTATTGTTCACTATCTCCTCCCTCCCATTTCACCTCACCAAATCACGCAGGGTAAAATCCACCATTCACCACACACTCCCATAGCTTCTAGAAGGTTGCTAAATTCTTTTGAGGAGGGGGGGGGGGGGGGGAACCCCATGTCTGACATAATTTTGCCACAGGTGGCAATCCTAGAGGACGTGATTGGTTAGGAAACATGGAGAGGATCCAAGGGCTATGATGATTGACTTGGAGTTTGTTGCAAATAAAGGGCTAGGATTAGAATAAGGGGACGCTCCTCCAAGCTCTAGAAGGATCTTCTCTTCACTATAAATAGGGCTCAATCACACAGAGATAAGGGGGAGAGTAATGTAGAATAGGAGTTGTGTAGAATAGCTTATTAGTTTAGCTTTTAGCTTATTGTTAATTTTACTTAATGCAATTTCCTTTTTAAAGTTTGTAATCACCTTTTTACCAATAAAATTTCATTTTCTACTAAAATTGTGTTTTAATTCTGTTTTACTATTAATGCAATTATTGTTTAAATCTGTTTAAATATAAGCTATTAAGCTCTCAATTCCTTCTAAGCTATCTCTTATTAAGCTAAGCTTGTTTTAATCTTAACTTAATAATCTCACTACTCAAATTACCTAAAAATGGTCTTAATGAGCTGTTTGGATGATAAGCCAATAATGGAAGGGCTTATGGGTATCACCAACTTATCTCTGATAAGCTGAAGCTTGTAGATAATCTCATTTGAGCATTTAAGTTCTTGTTTAAGCAAAGTACAAAGGTACACTTTCTCTTTTACTTTAGTTAGCTTATTATCTGTTCTGCTTTTAATTCTGCTTATTTGTGCTTATTATTGCTTATATATGCTTATTTTGCCTTTTATTAGCTTATCATGTTAGTTTAAAGCTTAGTTTTAAGTTTAAGTTGAGTTTAGATAAAATCTGGCCTCATTAGTTAAATGTACTTATTTTAGTTTAGCTTATTATGAGGTGCTTATTGGTCTAAAATCTTTGCTTATTTTTGATTGTTATGTTTAGTTTATCATATGTTTGAATTCATAAGAGCTTATTAGGATCTGTTTAAGTTTAAAATTTGGTTTGAAGGATTGTAAGGGGCGTTTGGCACAAGTAGTTTTAACTTAGTTAAGACTGCTTGGGTCAATTTTGGTCATTTAGTTAGATTTAAGAAGCTCTAATTTAGTCTTAATACTAGTTTTAATTAGCTGGAATTAAGTCTTACTTAGTTTTGAAGTTAGGTTTTTAAGTTTCTAAGTCCGCTAGTCTAATTTGGTTTTTCAACTACTTATTTGATAAAGTTCCTTTAGAGCTTGTTTTAATTGTAGTTTTGTGTCCAAATAAGTGTTTAATGCACCTGATTTTAGTTTCTAAAATGTAGAAGAACCTTAGAGTGAATTTTGAGAAAAAACAGTCATGTAGTAGTTCATGGCTTGTTCTTTTAAGGTCCTTATTTGCAAATCAGTTTAGGATCATTTCCTAGCTTTGATTAGGTTAACTTTTGCTTCATTTAGCTTATTTAAATTTGTTCTTAATCTGTTTGGTCTTTAGGCTTTTTAGTTTGTTTATTAAGACTTAGTTTTAAAGTTTAAAAGAGTCTCTTAAAAAGCCAAAATAATAGGTAAATCTGTCAGTTTCACCTTCCTTTTCTAGCTTATTTTCTAATTTAATTTTCCCAATTCTAGCTTATTAGTGTAGTCTGAGTCATGATCTTAATCTGTTTTTAAGTTTTAGCTTTAAAATTTGCTTATTGAGTCTTTAAATTAAGCTGCAAATCTGTCCCTTTATCTTAAAAAGCCAAAAACAGCTAGTGTAATCTGTCGCGTTCATATTCCTTTTCTAATTTGTTTATTTAGCTTTTGGTCTAAATTTCAGCTTAATTGTGCTCTTCAAATGTTAGTCTTAATCTGTTTCTAGTTTTTTAGCTTTTTCTCTTAGCTTAATTAGCTTAAATCTTAGCATTAAGTTTATCAAAAGCCCTTTTGGATTCTGTCTTAATCTGATGTCTTAATGTCATTTGATAGCTTATTTTGGTTGCTTATTTTCAGTCCTAGGTGCTTATTAGGTATAGGGGTAGATTTGTCTTAAGCTTATTTGTCTTTTCTTCTGCTTATTGTGTCCTAAATAAACCAAAGAGTTTTGATCTTAAGCTTATCAAGTTTTAAGCTAAACTGTCACCTTTTTTTACTTTTTCCTAGCTTATTTTTAAGTTTTGTAAAAAAATCCATTTATTAAATGTGCTTATTTTTGCTTATAGATTAGCTTTTTCAAAAAGAAAATAAAAAAATGTTTTACCAAAAAGGTAGGTCATAGGACTCGAACCTGTGACCTCCTTCACACAACACCAATGCTTTAACCAGTAGCGTCCTTGAGACTTTTCTGTTATAGTTTCCTTTCATTTATTTCTTATACACGTTTTAGTTATAGCTTATTTTGCTTATTCTATTTTTCCTGGCTTATTGGTTTAAGCTTATTCGGTCTTTTTCTTTTATAAACCACCTTTTTAGCTTATAGTATTTTTATAAATTTTGTTAAAAATTTTAGGATTTTGTTTTATATTTTTAATTTCATTTTTGGTATTATTTACTTAAAAAAATAGTTTTAATTAGTTAAAAAATTCTAAAAATTATTTTATTTATTTTAAAAATTATTTTAAAGCATTTTAGTTTAAGTAATTTGCATTTTAAGTTTTAGGAATTTAATTTTGTTTACCCGTTAGTCATTGATTAACCGTTTAGTGTTTAATTATCATTAGCTTTTTATTGTGCCTTTAATTTTAGTTTAGTTTTCCTTTATTTGCTTTCCATTTGCGTTATTAGAATTAGAAGCCAAAACCAAATCTTTAATGACATTCAAGCTCGATTCCCGACATAAACGTGAATTTCCATTCACCTCTCACCGAAGAGAACGATACCTGTGTTGATTACTTATTATTCTTTTCCAAGAGTAATTTGTAAGATACATTTGCTTAGTATTATGTATTATATATAATATATATATATATATATATATATATATATATATATATATATATATATATATATATTAATATATATATTAACAGGGGTTTTTGAACGTACATGAAAATGACGCCGCTACCGAGGAGAGGTGTAGTGATTTTTGCGGGATTGTTTGTATTCGAGCCTTGAAGATCCTTTCCCCGTGAAAGTTTTTGTTTTATTTTATATAAAAATAAAAAAATATTTTACACTTCTATTCTTATTTTCTTTTATTTTAATATTGAAAATAACCGTTTGTTAATTGTCGTTTCGGCTCATTTTTAGTTAACAAACTATAAGAGAGGTATAAGGTGGGTCGATCCTACGAACTTCGACCCGAAAGGAGAAGGTTTTTAAAAGCTTCGCGCTTACCCGCTCCTTCGCTTCTTTATGCGTTTTCTAGAGAGCTACCTTGCACTTTTGACTTTCGGTTACCAAAAATATTTTCCCTTCTTATTTTTATTATTTATTTTCCTTATGTATTATTTTAAAAATCTATAAATATTCTTCTATATCCTCTTATTCGTTTAATTCTTATTCTCTTTACCTTCTTATTCGATAATTCTTCAACATGTCTTGGTTTTCAAGATGCTCGTGGTGTGGAGGTCCGTTTAACGGTGGAAATTGTCGGCGTTGTACCAATGTGAGTTTCAGAGACGAGTTTGTCTGTAACTCCGATCCCATTTCAAATGATGAAACACCCGATTTTTCCTACCTACCTCCACAATCCCAAACATCTTCGCTCGACCAATTTCATTGTTTTCATTGTAAAGATCCGTTATAAGAAGGTGAACTTTGTCAATGGTGTACTTGCAAGTGGTGTGGATATAAACTTAGAGAAGGATTTTGTTTGTTTTGCGCTTCAAGAGATGAAAATTCATCCATTAATGTTCCTAATCCAAACTCTTTCAATGATCTTTCAAACGTTTTCACCCACCCTCCACAACCCCAGTACGAGACATACTCGTGCGAGTTATGTGGAAATGATTCTCACCATGGTTATGATTGTCCAACACGATTCCCGCTTGTCTATGAGCAGGAACCGAGCTACAATCAAAACTTTGGTGATATTTATTATCCACAAAATTTACTGAGTTATCAACAACAATACTTTTGCTATAAAAACTGTGGGGGTCCTCATGAAAGTTTTCAATGTCAACCAATGAATCAAAACTATTTTGAGCCTAACTATTCTAGTTTTGACCAAACCCCACAATATTCCATCAATCATCAGCCTCCGAGTATTCAAGAGAACCTTAATCAGCAAAAGATGTATGAACTTCTTCAAATGATGCAATCATTTTGTGAAAAGTTACTTCAACAAAAGCAGGCGGCTAGCATCGATCAATCACCTCTTCAAGAAATGAGTATCCAAGATATGGAGGATCTAAAGCAGCATTATTTAGATGAAATGTTAAGTTTAAGTAATGACTTACAGATTAAAGATTATCGTAATGAGAAAATAGATATTCGTTTTAGAAGGGAATGTGAAAGTATGATTGATGAGCTTAAAGGTAAATTCAATGGAATGAGTATTGAGATTAATAAAAAGAAAGAGCTTCAGCATCTAGAGCAGGTGGCTAATCTTAGTACTTATCCTTCGCAACGTTTCAAATCTTTTTGCTATTATGACGATGATGACTATGATTACGAGAAGAGTACTATTCCTTTGAATGCAATTGATTCTCAAATACCTTCGTCTAATTGAAAAATTGTTGAATGATGATTCATCTCCTCACTCTCCGAAAGAACTTAATTCTGAGATTTCTGATGCTATGATAAAATCTTTCTCCCCATCTCATAGAATCTTTCTCCCTATCTTATGGAGGAGATCGATATATTTCTTTCTCCGGATGACTCGATACCACCAGGTATTGAGAATGACGACTATGACTCAGAGGGGGATGTTATTTTTCTTGAAGAATTACTTAACGATGATTCTTTTTCCCTTCCTGAGTATGAATCATTTCACGTTGATTTTTATAATGTTCCATCATCTCCTCGTCCTCCTGAAAAATCTCAAGATGATGATGTTTACATTGATATTGAACTTGATACGGGAGTTTTGACTAACGTAAATCCTCTTGTTGATGAGGTGTTAGAGAACATCGAGAGTAAGGACTCTTATGTTTCTAACCTTGATGAGTCGGCTTTGCTTATCACACCTCTTTCTGATTTTAATGAGGATGAATGTTTCGACCCAGGTAGTGACATTGATGAGATTGAACTTTTACTTCACCGTGATCTTTCTACTCCTAAGATAAGCGTTGCTTCCATTCTCGAGGGGTTCACCGATGAACCGCCTCTCGAAGAGAATGATGATTTATTTGATTTGGAATCTAAAGAAAGTAAATGGAAGAAGATTTTGTACGATGCTTCAATTGATGATTTGATGATCGAGGACAAAGTTTTCGACCCCGACATTCATGAGAAAAAAGTTTCTCCTACATATGTGAGCTTACCCTTTGAGGATCGCCATTATCTTTCCCTCACATATGTTATCCGAATTTTTCTTCCTTATTTAACCTATCCGGTGGATTCTTCTCTTCCTCTATCCTCTAGGAGTAAGGATAACATTTTTTACCCCGGCATCTCCGCTTTTCATTTTTCTTCTCTAGAACCGGTGGCATATAAATGTCCAATGGAAGTTTGCTCTTCCATGTGTTTCATCCCTAACATCACGATGATATGGGGAGAGTCAAGCTAGAGACTCGCACAAAAACAAGCACTTCGTGGGAGGCAACCCATGCTTATCCCTAGTAGTAGTATATTAGTATAATAATTATAAATAAGTGTGATGAGAGGATGCTCGCCTCTTCCTTTCTCGTATTTCGTGTTTTGTGTTTTATGTCCAGGATTACCCGGATTATGAAGACTCTCGTGCTCGTGGTTTTGTCCATCGTTCACTCGATCTTCAATCCTTCGCATGCTTATATATGG
>BQNB010119619.1:0-13286 GCA_026074375.1 Tanacetum coccineum
TTTACGTTGAACGTTTTTATATTTTGTGATTATTAAAACGTAAAGATGTGAAAGATATTAATAATGTTTTTAGGCATTTTATTTCTATCAACAATATCCTCTATTAATTTCTTCAAAGTCAGTAAGATAGGACATGTTCCCTGTCATGTACCTTGAGCATCCACTGTCAATTACTCCCTTGTCCTATAAATCCATCTGTGGATTGCCCTGCACATTAAGTAAGAAAATTAGCTTCTTTTGGGGACCAATCCATCACTAACTTGGATCTGCCTTGTGTATTAAATCTTTTAAAAAGCATTGATGCACTATTGTGTTTGGAAACATGGTCTAAAACTTTAGTCTTTGGTTTCCAAACCCAACATGCTGAGGCCTTAACAGCATTAACCTGGTTTCCCTTAACAGCATTAAGTACTGCTTTTGGCCTAGCAGCATTAACTACTGCTTTTGGCCTAGCAGTAGTAACATTTTTATCCTTAACAGTATTAATCCTCTGATTAAAATTACTGTTTTTAAATGTTGTTTTATTGTGAATGGGCCTTCTAATAGTTGAATGTGCCTTTTTAAAAACATTTGTCATTGGTCTTGCACTATCCACTGTTGTTTTGGGTTGAGCAGTATTAACTGGTCTAGCAGTAGTAAGTGATACTAAGCCAGACTTCATTAGTACTACTTTTGAAACCATGTTCCTTTTTGGACTTGGGTGAGTCATTCTAGAAAAATTCTGGTGATTCACCTTTTGAGTATTGTTCCACACTGGTTTTACTATCTTTTTATTATTAAACTGTCTCTGATGGTTATCACAATCATACTATAGGTGATCAAAACTTCCACACACATAGCAAGCTTTGTTAATCATCTCAAAATTACTCCCTAATCTTTGAGACATCATATTATTCTAGTTTCTCTGATTGCCTCTAGGAGTATGAATGTTTTGCCTAAGTTGCTTAACCTGTTTAGCAGTTTTTCTAGCAGTTTTTCCTTTAGGTTTAACAAACTCTATCTTAGCAAAACTAGGCTTAACTGTTTTTTTTCAATCTTAGCTTGAGGCACATCTTCTTCCTCACTATCAAACACCGAATACTTAATAATTAGTGGACTAAAGTTTTTCCTAACAACCTTAGGCTTGTCTGCACTTGCCTTAGCTTCACTAGTATCAACTATAGGCTTCTTAACTGTAGGCTCACTAACTATAGGCTCATTCACAAACTCTTCTAGACCAGAGAATGACAAATCAGGTTTTGGAGGCATAAAGTTTCTTGTATAGGGAGGTGGGTCAAAATTATACCCTATACCTATTTTCACTTACTAAAACTACCTGACAGTCTATTTAGTTTGCTTAGCTCTTTAGATGAATTCTCAAAATTTTTCTAACTGTTAGCTGAATTTTATCATTTGTTTTATGAGCCAGTTGCCAACCTCCTCATAAGCTTTGTATGGCTACTCTCTTAATATGAATTCACGTTTTAAGACCTGTTATCTTCTCATAAACGGACTCATTCTCTTTAAACTATAATTCTTGCTTCTAAAGACTCTAAACCTATTTTATAAGCAACAACATTTAATTAGAGATGTCCTTAAGTCTTTTAATAGTTGTTCATTTTGTTCTTTAAGATTTTTAACATTTTCCAAATAAGATGATGAATTCTTTAAGATTTTTAACATTTTCCAAATAAGATGATGAACACTTTAAATCAGTAGATACCTCAGAGTTAGAACTTGTAGAAGAGTAAGCCCTGGAGTGAAAGGTTTGTTGGTACCTTCTCTGCTTGATCTCTCCAAATCATAACCAGAACCATCAAAGGACACCAGAGCATGAGAAGTAGTGTCTCTTCTGGCAAACCCGTCTTGTGGTTCTCCCTATTCTGTTTTCTTGGGTTCTTTGGGAGCCTTTCACTCCTTGCAAAGTGTCCCCTTTTATGGCAGTTGTAACACTCCACCTTGGACTTATCAAACCCAATGGTCTCATTACCATTAACAGTAAGCTTTCTTCCAGTGTTCTTCAAGAATCTCCTTGCCCTCATTGTTAGCATAGCCATCTGCCACCTCAAGTCCATCTCTTCTAAATCATCAGGATGAATTTGTTGCAAGTCCTCATTGTCAAGTTGTGGTTTATTGGGTCTTTGACTTGCAAAGATATGCACATATAACCTGCATCACTCAATTAGTCAATTATTGTTGAGTTTACAGCAGTATATTGCTTGAGTGCTAAAGCAGGCAGAAGTTGCTAAGCACCATAAGCAGTATTAACTACTCCATTTGTACTGCTAGTGTTGTTTGAGGACACAAAGGCTACGTTTTGTGTGTTTGTGCTTGAGCTTGATGTCCCTTTGACCTTTGGTTCATAGATCTTCAGGTTGTTGTAAAGATCATCCAAGCTTAATGTATCTATCTCAGGCTTGTTCCTCCACACAATGGTATGTGTGTTCCATTCTGGTGACAGACTTCTTAAGAACTTCTGATTCACATCTTCTTGTGAGATACTTTCACCATGAATCTCCAACTGACTGATAAGCTTTTGAAGCCTATCAAAGGTTTGATCTAACACCTCTGAGCTAGATGCAGTAAAATTTTCATACTGCTGCTTTAGAAGATTCCTCTGAGTCTTTTTAGTAGCAGCATTCCCTCCAAACCTCTTCTCAACAGCCTGCAGCAATGACTTGGCATCTTTGATGGAGTTAAACTTCAATTGATGTTCATTAGGGATGCCCATCAATAAAGTGCTTCTTGCCTTCAACTCTAACCTCCTTTGTGCCTTTTCTTCAGCAGTTGTAGGAGTGATTGTAGTTTCAACACCTTCAACAACTTTTGTTATTGGAGGTGCATTACCATTCTCTATGACTTTACATAGAGAATAATCAATCATCTGGATGTACTGTTCCATCCTCATCCTCCAAAGCTCATACTCACCTGGTTTGAGCATAGACACTTTTGATGCAACCATCATATGTGTTATGTCTTGATCCATCTCTTTGTAACAAACAGACCTTGTGTGTAAAAGCAATTTCTTCTTATTTAAAGCTTTTCAACAAGCTCTGATACCACTTGTTGACCCCACTTCAATAGATCTTTAATTCCTTATGCTTGTTAAGGTTTAGTTATGCTAGATAAATCCAACACAACTATAGTAGAAACTTTGTAAAATATATCAAAGATTATGCGAAATCTAATCTTTGATCAATAAGAAGAATATGTAATAGAACAATAATTCTAATGAACACACAGATTAACAAACAAAGCTTCAATATATTAATACGAATACTCTAACTAGTATTAGGGTTATAAAACCTTGAAGCTATGAATTATTCAACTAAGATACATTAAACTCTATGCTCTAGGACCTCCTTTTATACACCAAGGAGTCCTAGTCGATTTACAATATATTACAAAGACTTAGAATATTCTCAAAAATCTATCCTATAATAACAATCCTTATCAACTAAGTAATCTTGATTTTCAAGAAATCTTTATTCTTTCTCTAATAAGTCTTTGATCTCTTCTCTGTCAGCATAAACTCTTCCAACAGTTGTAATCTTTCAGCAGTTGTAACTTTTATACCAGCAACATTAACTTTCAACACCAACAATAGTAACTTTTATACTAGCAACATTAACCGTGTACAAGCAGTATTAACTAGTTAGAAAGTTTTCTTCAATCTTTACCAGCAGTACTAAGTTACACTAGCAGTAGTAACTAGCAGTAGTAACATACACTAGCAGTAGTAACTTACACTAGCAGTAGTAACTTACACTAGCAGTAGAAACTAGCAGTACTAACTACTTAACATATTTTTCATTAAAATTACTAACAGCACTAATTTATGCTTAGCAGCAGTAACACAAACCTTAGTAGCAGTAACTTCAAGAAGGCTTTTAATCCAACATTATCCTCAAACCCTAAATCTCTCCTTTTCTCCCTTCTCTCTTTGTTCGATCAGCAAGCAAGAAACTAAAGGTTTTCAAAACCCTTTGGTCGAACCTTAAAGTTGACATATTGTCGACTTGGTCGAATTCCAAAGTCGACAAAACACAAGGGTTAAAACCCTTGTGTCGATCGAGCTATAAGCAGATTAAGGTTTTCCCAAACCCTGATTGCACCCTATTCGACCCTACGCTCGAATTAGGGTTTTACCCGGATTTCATACTCACCTAACATGCGATAGGTTCGTAGACATATTCCTACATGTGCAGTACTGGTGGATACTTTACGCTGTCTAGAAGACGTGATCATTCCTAAAACCTTAAAGTTCAAGAACAACATCAAGAATCAAGAAGGAGGCGTTTTGTGCAGCTGTGAAGTTTAAAGGAGCTTACACTAGCATGATTTACAAGTAAGAACTTGTAAACAACCATTATACATGTTAGTTAGGTTATATCACTATGTGGGTAGATCTGTGTTTTTTAGATTCTGGTGCACATGGTTTTATTTGTTTATTTTCCGTTGTGTATGTCATAGCCATGCGAGTGGCCACCAGAAACCTACAGTGGTATTAGAGCCACCCTATACGTATATAACCTAGTTAGTGTTCTTTGTAATTGCTACTATTGCCATTAAAATCAAATCTTAATTTCGTTATGCATGTAGTCTAGTTGATTTTTGCATTTTAGGGTTTTTGCAGTTTAATGACTACTTTTTAATTATGTCTTTGTATTGTTTTATCAAGATCAGAATACTTAGGTGTACGCTAGTACAAATCTAGGATTTCATCACACATGCTGTTTTTTGAACGGCCACACAATCAGATATATATGTGAATAAATGTACGAGAATAAAATAAACAGCCACACTTGAACTCATTTTGTGTGACCATTTCAAAATTTCATTGTCACACATTTGAATATTTATGTAACTAGAGGTAACTAGTAATTTTTTGTTGATTATTTAGTCACTTATAATTTGGGACGTGTGACAGATACAAATAAGTTTGAAACATTAGTCACACTATATATATACATATGTGACAAATATATGTCACACAATTAAACAGTGTGACCAAATCTCATATATGGTCACACTAAACCATAGACATACATGATTAAGTGTAACCAAAATTAGATACATATGGTCACGTAAGTAAATATGTGTGTCTAAAGTTTAGTGTGTGTTTGCTTGCCAAAACCTAATGTGTATAGTCACATTTAATTGTAGCATGATCATGTGACTATAGGCTTTACAATAGTCACACCATATCAAAAATGTGTATCCAAGTTATGTTTATGGCCACGCTATAAAATATTTTTCATACCAAAAACATTTTGGCTCTTCCTTCTCCCTCTCATTGTTCCCGCTAACAATTTTCCCCAAAATCTCAAACCTTAAAAATTTCCCTCTTAGATCTCAAAACCCACTCATCTCTCTTTATTGAATCAACTATCTTAAAACCCAAAATCTTCATTCAACCCCTATATCTCTAAAAGCCATAACTTCCCACCATCTGGTCCTGCCTCATCTCGAACGAACAACACCACATCCTATTTCCATCTTTCATCAGCCACCATTTTGGATCTAAGGTTTTCATTTTCTTCTTATACGCTATATTTTGTTTGTTCTCTATTAATGTAATTGATTTCTATAATTAAAAGTTGCTACTTTTTTCATGAATTGCTTTGATGCATATGGTTGCTCGGCATACATGTGGATACTAATTTTCCGTGAGAATCAGAGACCCAAAAATTGGTAAGTCGCCTTTTAAAAACAAATGGAATGTCTTTTATTTATTTGTTGGTTTATGCGGGCTGTGATATACGTAGTGTTTGCTGTTTAGTGGAATAGGTGGACTTAGGAGTTTAAAGGGATCAAGATAACCAAACATATATGCTAAATGATAGCTAATGGGAATAAGCATTGACCTCATGTTCATAAGCTAGAAATTGATCGATGGAATGCTTGAATAATTAATATCATTTCTCTTATCTAGATCTTATAGGTTATGATGCCCACCAATTGCTCGATGGAATGCTTGAATGAAATTGGTCTTTTATGTAAGTTTGGATTAAATGTTAGATGTTACTATAGTTTTCAAAAGCATTTGATAGGTGTAATAGGCTGTGTTTTTTTTTGTTTGGTATAACAGATTCAAAATGAGAAGTTGGTGACTAGCATTGGTTTTAAAATCGACATTACCCTTAATGAAGGTTTTTGCTTTCATGAAAGCACTAGGAATCCTTGCTCTCTCAGAGGTTGTGTCTCGTTCTTATTTTTTTCATCTTTTTGTTCTAAACAAGTCATGTAGGGTGTTTGGATTTGTGTTTTAGTGCTGATAATGATTATTGTGACTTGAAGTCGAATAAAGTTAGAATATATGAATACTGCAACAAAACATATTAGGACTTCAAATAATTTATTGCAAGAAAACTGATTATCTGAGGAAAAATTTAAAATGGCTTATCTACATTTTTTTTACCTCGAGTTTCCATTCGTGTCGAAGAACATTTATGCTTATTTTTTACACTTCTAGGTTCGAGTTAGACATGTTATTGGAGTCTGTGAACTCAGCTCTCAAACGTGTTGAGGAACTACTAAACGGCATTAACAACCGCTCAGTTAGTTCAGAGGGTTCCATTCGTGTCGAAGATCATTTCTCAGGTCTTATATTATTTTATCTTTGCTGTTTAGTTATGAAAAAGTTAATATAGTTTTATGTTTTGCTCTTACATATATATTTTTTATGGATACATGTAGCTCTGAATTTACGCTATATTGAGCGTTTATATGGAGATCATGGTCTTGAAGTGATGGAAACACTGCGTAAAAGCCCATCTACAGCGGTACCTGTTATATTAATTCCTATGAAGCAGAAACAAGAAGAGTGGATAAAGTGTCAAGAAGATTTTAACAAGGTCTGGGCAGACATATATGCGAAGAACCATTACAAGTCACTTGATCATCGAAGTTTCTATTTTAAGCAGCAAGATTCAAAGGATTTGAGCACAAAATGTAAGTGAATCTTATTTCTACTAGTTATGGTTTTTTTCTTATACTGAAGATCCTTTATGTTTCTCTATTACTATAGGCTTAGTGGCTGAGATAAAAGAAACAAAGGAAAAGAGCCGGAAAGATGATGATGTGCTCTATAGTGTTGCTGCTGGAAGTAGACACTCTATGTGCCACATCTTGAATATTACTTGACTGACAAGGATATTCATGTTGATTTATTTAAAATTATTAAGTATTTATGTGAAGAGGTTTGCTCTACCAATGAACAAGTGAATCAAGTATTGAAGCTTTGGACTACCTTCTTGGAGCCAATGCTCTATGTTCCTTCTCGACCTGAAAATTCTGATAATGTCAAAGATGTCGAGATATCTACATGTGGTGCAACCACAAAACGAAGGTGGAGAGTGATGGAAGCCAGGAGTGATTAGTGTTACTTTAAATTAATGTCAAACACAGAAAACCAGCTTGCAATGCGTGATGATAATGTTTCACCACAAAAGAGTAGATTCAAGCAATGGTAATATGTAAATGGTGGTACTTTTACCAAAGGAAGATGGATCAAGACGTAGAAAAAGAAGTTAAGAACACATGATTAGGAGTAAGCGCAGCGTTGTGTTGTTGTAATTTGTTAATGTTCTTCCCAGAAGTAGCACAGAGTTATCTGGTAAGTGCAAAACCACTGGCAAAAGTGTGGCTTCTCCATTACATGATGGTGGGAAAAAAGATTGCAACATTTTCTATGGAAATGAATCATTTTACGCGCTTTTTCGGCTCCACCAAGTAAGATTACAGTTTGCTTAATTCCTTTTCTTCAAATCAAGATTATCTGTCTAGATTTTTAGTGGTATATTTTTTGTAGGTATTATATAACAGGCTATTGTCATCCAAAGTCAATTCAACATCTGCTGAATCAACATTAGTACTACTCCTTGAAAATTAGTGCTGCCTTTGTACTGCTCCTTGAAAATTAGTGCTGCCTTTGAAAATTAGTACTACTCGCTAACAATACAACATTAGTACTGCTCCTTGAAAATTAGTGATGCCTTTGTATGTTAATGTTGTCCGAATATCCTTTAAAACTGTCAAGTTTACATTAGTGCTACTGAATGTGGTTAATGTTGTTTGGGCTTAAAGAAAATTTAGTACTGCCCGAGAATTTTAGTGTTGCTCAATGAATTAAGACTGCTTGACTTATCGGGGTGAGTCCCCTTTACCCAAAAAATATGTTAATTATATGCTAAGTTATATTGACGAGATATTGTTTCACTAGCACCTCAAACGCTAAGTTTATGGAAATACTTATGAATTAGGATTGTAATGATTGATGATTCTGGTTGTTTACTGCAGGTCAAAACCTGGCTCAAGAGTGAAAAAGATATCCGGTTAGGGGACTGGAAAGCTGTTGAGATTGAAATCTTGAATGTTTTTCAATTGCTCACTACTAAACTGGTTGTTTATCGGGTTAAAAAACATTTGTCTTTTGATTGTGCCTTTGTATTTCTTATATATATCGTACCATTGTCTGTGGTTCTCTGGATGTATATGATTGACATGCTGGAAATGGGAATAAAGGTTAGCTAGTTAAGGTTAAATAACCTTTATATGTCTTTGTACTGCTCCTTGAAAATTAGTGCTGCCTTTGAAAATTAGTACTGTTCGCGGCCAATACAACATTAGTACTGCTGCCTTTCGTGATATATAGGCCTTTCATCATACCATATGTGATATAACACATGTATATCTGTGTATGAAATTCTTGGTTGATATCTTTATCGTCCGTTATTGCAGGCCCCCCTCATCATGATTTCTCTTTGATGGACATTCTTCCAGGAAAGTCGACAAGGTACGCAATTTAGAAAACTTCTTTCACATAATATACTTGCATCAAATCCTGGATTACCATTACGATTAAGGACATTCATCTTCTTATACATAATATCCGGTGCAATTTATCCCACTAGACAATAACTTCGCATAAAGATTATTTTAAGTTTAGTATTTTGTGATGCTTAATCGTCCGGTTCATGTTTGTTTTTGCTGTTGCAGCTATATTTTGGACTCTTGGTATTCGTTGGGTAAGATCTTTTATATTTGGATGAGATGACAGCAATAGCCGAACTTCAATAACAATTCACAGGACACGTCAGATACTATTGTAAGTGTTTCAAGTATAATTAAGAGCATTATAGCTCTTATTATTTGATTAGCAAGTCTCTATTGAAAACACATGTATACTGTTACATTTTGGGAGTGTAGCTCACATGGTAGAGCGCTCGCATTGCATGCGAGAGGCACGGGGTTCGATTCCCCGCACTTCCATATTATAAAATTCATGTGGCCATTGGGGGAACAATAGTCACACAAAATACATATTTACTTGAATTTAAAAAGCATATGGTCACACTTATTAACACTTTTGGCCACTTTTTGCTTGCTTATATGTGACTAAATCCCCACAAAAAACATGCTTTGTGTGACTAAATCATAGCAAAAGCCACACAAACATAAAGATCATGTGGCCATTGGATGAACAATAGTCACACAAAATACACATTCACTTGAGTTTACAAAGCATATGGTCACACTTATTAACGCTTTTGGCCACTTTTTGGTTACTTGTATGTGACTAAATCCCCACAAAAAACATGCTTTGTGTGACTAAATCATAGCAAATGCCACACAAACATAAAGATCATGTGGCCAATGGTGAACAATAGTCACACAAAATACACATTTAGTTGAGTTTACAAAGCATATGGTCACACTTATTCACACTTTTGGCCAATTTTTGATTACTTATATGTTACTAAATCCCCACAAAAAACATGATTTATGTGACTAAATCATCGCAAAGGCCACATTTATTATATATTCATGTAGCCATAGGATGGGCAATAGTCACACAAAATACAAATTTACTTGAATAAATCATCTCAAATGTCACATATATTATATATTTATGTGGCCAAAGGACGAACAATAGTTACTCTCAAAAACCATTCGTGTGACTATAAAGTGTTTACGGTCACTAATACTGATTAATCCAACAAAACTTGTGCCTAATTTGTCACACATATTCGGGTTTTGGTCACTCTTTTTCAATGGAAATAGCCACGAAATCCCTAACGTGACCGTATGTGACCTACAGTGGCGCGATCTTTGGTGACAAACACCCAAAAAAACACGTGTGACCATATGTATATTGTCACACATTTTTGGAGTGACCAATACCAGTTTTTGTACCAGTGGTAAAAACCCTTGAGGGTGCTGATCAAAGGGTTATGTTTATACTGTAAATTTCTCCTATGATAAAACACACAAATTCATAATTAGGGTTTTCATGTTAACTACAAAGATTAGGGTTTCTTGGATTTTTCTTTGCATGTTAATCTTTGTCTTCGTTTCTTTGATTTAAAGTTTTAAATATTTTTAGAAAGTTTCTAACTTTACTACAGATATGTTAAAATCAATATGGTAACCTTAGGTTGCCATATGTAATCATAAAATAAACAAGACTACTAGTAAGCAAGAAATCTATTCCAAGATTAATCCCATTCCCAGAGGTAGGTCTAATTTTACTAAACCTAGCCAGATGGGTTTACTAAAATTGATTAAGCATAAATCTTGGTGACTAAAAGAGGTTTCATAAACTGATAGTTTGACCTAAATTTGGAATCTTTGATTTTAAATATGGAAACTTGGGTTTTAAAAACACACAGATGCATTACGAGGGCTTTTGGAAAGTAAATATTTATTTAAAAGGGAACCATAATAAAAGTTTGTATAAAAGAAAACAAAACTTGTGATCTAGGTTTTCTTGTTGCCTATATCACATGCCTTTTAAAATTGAAAGAATGAAAAAAAACCCTAATTATGGTTTGCAAAAAAACCCTAACTGGCAATATGTAGCAATAGGGTAAGAACAGTCGTAATTAGAATGACAAATACTGGGTAAATCTCATGGTTTGTATGGATGAGCTATATATGCGATGCATGTGCATATATACAGTATGTCCTAGCAAAACATAGCTTAAGCATTTTCACATGCATTTAATTAAGTACTTTAATGCTTTATTTATTAATCATGCATGACACGGGAGTAAACCATAGACCTAAAATATAACTATGAGGTTGTGATGTAGATGCTTTGTCGAAGTTTATATTTTAAAATGTTTTGGGTGTTAGGGGTGGCCTACGGAGGTCAGGTAGTATTTTATTTCTTGTATATTAAATTTATTAAGTAGGACTAGCTTTTTAAAATTAAATATAAAACGAAGAAAGACATGATGCAAGGAGGCCCAATAAATAGAGAAACAAATGGAGAGCTAACAGAGAGGAGATCCGATGGGAACACGGAGGAGTGAGAAATTCCACCTGGAATGATCACGGGCGATGTTGCGGAGACACATAACTGAATAAGCCTTCTTGCCTTGTGTCATGACCCTTAAGATAGACCCAAAGTTGATTTCCGAAGTGGCTCTCGGAATCAACACTAGATAAGTGCTCAGGTGTGTAATTATTGTCTATATGCATGTTTTCTTGTTAAATAATATGTCACCCGATATTATTTATAGACATAGGCGTCTCAGCAAAAGTCAAGACAAAGGGTGTACTTAATCACCCGTCTTTGACGATGAGATCGCGTAATTAAATGAATAGGTCTACAAATTAGTCAGCCTATCTAAAAAGGCCTAGGAAGGGTAAATATGAGTTTAGACACATTTTATTACAAATTATTTGTTTTTCAAAATTTTACAAATCCTGGTATAAATTCATGCACAGTTCATACGTAAAATGAGTTTTCAGAATTAAACCGTTTTAATACTAGATATAAAAAGATAAGACCAGTAGAATGATGAGTCTTGAGAAGTATTTCCCTATAGGTAATCTTAGATCATACGCCACCAATAATTGTTACACTCTTTTAGCTCAGACCCTGCAGCTAGATACGCCATAACATAGTTTCTATGGGTACATGGCTGACGTGGGATAAGGTGGATTTTTGAATTCATTAGTCGTATGAGATAGCAGAGATCAATGAATTGTGATGCCACTGGCTTTTATGGTATAATCTATTGGTATTACGCCACAACGTACCCACAGTTGTCAAAGAGACAAAATATGACCGACTTATGTTGGAGTCTCGGCCTTAGGAGTTACGAGGCAATTGGTGTGGGCAAAACACATACATAAAGACTATTACAATGTGGATACGCCATAGCATAATGCGTTGTAATGGTGTAATATGGATCCTAATGTAATATGCGAAATGATAGTGTTTGGTAGCTATTATGATAAAATGATTGAATCACTAATTGTCTTTATAAAATTGTAAATGACATACTACAACATGATGCATCATCCTGATCCGTATGACTGGGCTAAAACTTCAAGAAAGGAATGATACAGTTTCATTGATAAATTCTATTTGATGAAGCACCAAGAATGCATGATCGCCCTATTTATCAAGGCGATAAGGCAACTGGGTCACAACGCGTCTATAACAGATGGGAACCTGAGCATTCTCGAGACTTTGATCCTGAATCAAAGAATGAATAGATGTTTGCTATAACATATGAGTTGACTCATAATCTTATGCGTAATCTTACATCATTTAGGTGCCACTTTTATATTATGAAAGGGTTGATCAATCATCGCTAGAAGATTGGTAACCCTATAAGTGAGGCATTCAGGGTATAATGTACCGTACATTCTCTCCCTGAAGATTATAGTCCATACGTATTCAGATTCATAGAGACCTATAAATAGCCACCGCTTATGGAGCTTTACGAGGTAATGTGTAAAGATGAGGAGGATCTTCAGATCATTCCTCGTGACAAAACAAATAAGTGTAAGGCTGAGGATAAAGAGAATGATGACCAGGTTACTAAAAGGATTGAGGGGTTCTTTTATGAACCAGTAACCAAGAAGAGATAGAAGTTTCCCAAGTGTTATTATTGCTGAAATCCTGGGCATATGATTGGGAAATGTGTCGAGTATCTTCATGACTGAAAGATCACGAAGATTGAAATAGTTATCTATTTTTATAGATAGTTTCATTCTTTAATTAACTATCTGTATGAAGTTAATTAATGCTTAAAATATTTTAATTGTAGAGCGCATGGAGGAAGGCACGACTTGAAGCTATGATGAATGCGGTACAAAATCAAGCTCAAATAATGATGGATCTGTAGCTTCATCGAAGGCATGAAGAATTTGTAGAAGATAAACCTGAAGTTTCATAGAGAGGATTTTTAGGATATAGGATTTAAAACATTTAATTTTTCTAATTTAAAACTGAGTGTTCGCCTGTTTAAGGTTTATTTTAAAACCTTTATTTAATGTCTTTACAT
>BQNB010119620.1:0-20783 GCA_026074375.1 Tanacetum coccineum
TCTTTGGCATGTTATTACCGATGGTGATTTTCCTCCTATTCAAAATAATCCCGAAACTAAAAAGGATGAAGTTGTACCTTTTTATAAACAAAACAATGATCTTAAAAAGAAACTTGCTAAAAATAATGAAGCTAAAATAGTAATTTATAATGCTTTACCACGTAAAGAATATGAAAGAATTTTTATGTGTCAAACCGCAAAAGAAATTTAGGATACTTTGTTTGTAACACCCCCAAAATGGGTCGCAGCGGAATAAGGATCCGGGGCATGTTACTTCAAGATCAACAGCACAAGATATATATAAGAACGACACAAAAGTCGTTTAAACTGATACATTGGATTTAAATAAAAGACATGTTACAAAAGCTTATAGCTTTACTTGTTCTTTATTTAATATTTACAAAAGACGACATAGATTTCCCCAAAACATGATGCTCCTAAGTCTTTAACAGTGCAATCCAAAACACAATCCAATGCATCCCTTGGCATCTCGTGCCTAATGACCTCCTGAAAACATTGCTTAAAACGTCAACAAAATTGTTGGTGATTTCATAGGTTTATGTATTTAAATTATGCAGGACCGCAAGATTTTCCCGTGATGTTACAACAGATGCCAACAATCACAAAACCAGATTATTGTTGCACTAAGCTCATGACACCGAAGCTCAACCTATATTTGCTATTTTAGCAGTTATTTGCCCGTACAGATGTTGTAACCCGCAACATCCAAGTCCGACATGGTCAACGTTCGTTCCTAGTGATAGCTAATCACCCAAACGGGGAGGTTAATCCCAATAGATCTATTTATATCATTCGCGCTCACATAATGTAATTCACAACTACATCTATGCAATTAACAGTTCATGAATAATGGGCTCAGGAGGGTTATCGCTACTTAGGCAACACATAATCAATATACTTTCAACACTTGCGTCCAATTTATAAAACAAAGCATGTTCTCACCCCAAATAATAATAAATCAGTAAAACTGTAAAAAGTGGGGCTATGAACTCACCTTGAGTACAGATAGCTCAATTAATCTCAGATAAAACGTCACACAAGACGATAAATGCAACCTATTTAAATTAAGGCTGTATAAGTACTGAGTACTTAATTTAATAACATTGAATATAATCTTATAGTTGTTACATCATACTATCGTTCGGGCTATCATAAATAAAGAGGTCATGACATGACGTACGAGGAGTTTAGGACACTTTAAATCGTAAATCCAACAACTCATCGTTACGCCATCCGAAGAGGCCTCATTATGAAACTCCCTAGTAATATAGCACTTTGATAACCACTCAATATTCTATATAGCATAATCACCGACTAATCGTTTTAGTAAAATAATATTTATAAAGTGAAAACGTTTATAAATATACTTTTCGTAAAAATGACCTAATTTGGTCGTTTCAAAACCGTATGCTCGTGTTTCTTTGTCCCACGTCTTCGTCGTATGACGACGCGATTCAAAATATTACATTTTAAAGTTTTAAAAATTCTGTGATGAATAGTAAAATTACTGTTCATGACAGCTCATTTGTCGTTTTAGGGTTTTAATTAGCGTAAACTTGTATTGCGACTAATTATTCGTTTTAACCTCCGCTTTTGTGTTGCTTCGAGTGCGTTCATGTTATAAAGATTTATTATTCTCACAAATTATCACATGATGAGTAGTGATTTTTACTGTTCATAGTTTATAAAATTACTGTTCATAGTTTATAAAATTACTTTTATAAACTTTAATTATCGAAAATGTCGTAATTTACTCGTTATAGTTCCGTTTTGAACGATTCTTGCGTGTACGATCTCGTAATCAAAAGTTATATCATATTTTAGATGTTTTAAACTCAAAGTTGCTGTAATGAATAGTAACTTTTTATAAAAATAGTTTTATAAAAGTATTTATAGTCGTAAACTCGTTTTTAACGTATCTTTTTCGTTATAGATCGGTTTTTCAAGTTTCTTATCATTATGGAATCGTCATGAGGCGTATTATAACTCTAAAACATCATAACCTACTGTCCAAAATTCGAATTTGGACAGCCCCTATGTATTTCATGTTTGTTTCTTTATAAAACCTTGTTTTATGTACTTATTAAGTTAGTAGTTTACTATAAAAACTCTTATAACCATATTTTACATATGTGGTACTTATAATAAAGTCTAATATCATCCCTAGTCCATATAATTTCATTGTAACAAGTTCAACCCTTTTACTTTCATTATTTTCACATGTGAAGTTTAAGAAAACTTATAAAACCCTAATTAGCTTTAAACATGTTTATACTTAAACTATAAGTTAACATACTTTTATATTTACTTTTCCATGATATTTATAACATTAGGACATGAGAATAAGTGTATAAATTGATAAACTCAAATAAAAATCCATTTTATACATTTAAAAGTCATTAGTGGTGATTATGGCTATATTTAACATGTAATACATAAAATCATAAGAAAGAAAAGTATGAAGGATTTAAGAAAACCTTAGTAATGATGTAAGAGATGTGAAATGAGTTCTAAACCCGTGTTTAGATTCAAAAATAAAGCTTCCAAGCTTATAACCCAAGATTAGGTTTTCAAAACCCTAATCTTTCCTTTTTCTTCTTATTACTTGAAAATGATGAACCAATGCTTCCCAACACCTTAGAATACCTTAAGTATGTTGTGTATAGGGTTGTATATACTTAGAAAATCAAGTTATGAATTTTGTTTGGGAGCTTATATATGCCGTGGGTTTTGAGGGTGTAAAAGAGAGAAGAAAATGAATTTTTGGTTAAGTGTAGAAGTTGTAAACATTAGCCATGCATGCATGCTTATTTATAGTATAAATATCTTGCTAACTTAACCCTAGTTACTTTCTAACCCTAGTTAAGTTTAGCATGACAAGTTGGAAAAATGTGTAAGACTTACTTTAGTTAATATCTAGATATTATTTACTAAGTGATGACTATTGTTCCAATCCTCAAATTTTCGGCATATTATGTATATATATAATGTTATTTTTGATTATTTAGGGTATTGGGTATAATCGTGGGTATTTGTTTAGGCGTAGTTAGGTTTTAGAACTTCCGGGTATGCCTAAACGTATTTTATTATGAAACGTAAGCATTTTACGTAGCCAATAAAAATTATTTTAAAAAAAAAAATAAAAAAATTTGAACAAAGTCATTTAATTATCCTCATAATAATCTATATAACACTGGCTTGATACACACATTAAACGTTTAATGCCCGTTTACATAGTATGATCAATTTCAGTTTACGCGATTAACTTAAATGTTTACTTTTAAGAGTAAACGCGTAAAACCCTTAAAATTAATTATGAATTAACATAATGTCATACAAGGATCTAATATACGAGGTGTTATATGAATGGTAGAATAAGATTCTAATGAGTGCCTATTAGTTATAGAAAACCAAAGTCAGCAAAACCAATCTGTTGTAACACCACATAAGAAAATAGTTGCATCAGAATCAACTATTACAATCAAAGGAGTTACTATAGATGTTGTATAAGAGATAATAAAGGCATGGAAAATGGTAGATAAGCAAACATGCATCAGCATATACATGGGTTACTAAGACAAAAAGGAAATGGCTTACCATAAAGTAGGAATCGAAAGTGTGATAGAATGTTAGTTTTGCCATAGATAATGTATCTAGGATAACTAATGTCTAAAAAAACTCACAAACACTTTAGGATCTAATTTGTCATGTATTCCATCGTCCTCTAATTCTCTTGCAGATTGTATAACTCATCCTATTCATTGTTGACTCGGGATGCACAAAGCACATGACGGGCAATCTATCACTGCTGTGCAATTTTGTTGAAAAATATTTGGGTACCGTTCGTTTTGGCAATGATCAATTTGCTCCAATTCTTGGTTATGGAGATTTGGTTCAAGGAAATATCACGATCAAAAGGGTTTACTACGTCAAAGGTCTCAATCACAATCTTTTCTCGGTTGGTCAATTCTGTGATGCGGATTTAGAGGTTGCATTTCGGAAATCTACGTGTTTTGTTAGAGATCTTCAGGGAAACGACTTACTAACCGGTAATCGTGGAACTGATCTCTATATAATTTCTCTTCAAGAAACAACTTCATCAACTCCAATCTGTCTCATGGCTAAAGCATCACCAACTCAAGCATGGTTATGGCATCGAAGACTTTCTCATCTCAACTTCGACTACATCAACTTGCTTTCAAAGAAAGATGTTGTGATTGGTTTACCAAAACTGAAGTATGTCAAGGATCAACTATGTTCCTCTTGTGAAGTGAGTAAAGCAAAACGAAGTTCATTCAAGTCAAAGACTGTTCCAAGTTCAAAAGGACGGTTAAATTTGCTTCATATGGACTTATGTGGTCCAATGCGGGTGGCAAGCATAAATGGGAAGAAATATATTCTGGTAATCGTCGACGACTACTCCAGATACACTTGGACTTTCTTTCTACGTTCCAAGGATGAAACACCAGAAGTTTTAAAAGACTTTCTCACGATGATCCAAAGAAATCTTCAAGCCCTAGTAATTTCTGTTCGCACTGACAGAGGCACTGAGTTCTTAAACAAGACACTTAATGCATTCTTTAAAGAAGAAGGAATTGAGCATCAAACTTCTACCCTCGAACACCTGAACAAGACGGCGTTGTCTGAAAGACGAAACGCACTCTCGTTGAGGGTGCTCGGATCAATGCTTTAGCTTACAAAACTTCCTTTATTATTTGGGCTGAAGCAATTGCTACCGCATTGCTAATACTCAAAACAGATAAATCATTCTCCCAATCATGAGAAAACAACATATCATCATTAATGAACAGAACATCCTCAATTGCAAACTTCACATCTTTGGGTTGCACTTGTCACCTAACCAGATGAGGTGAGAACTTGGATAGATGAAAGAAAAAGGAGATCCCGTGCATTTTGGTGGGATAATCACTCAGTCAAAAGGGATATCGTGTCTAAAACAAGTGAACAAGGTTTGATTGTTGAATCCATCCAATCTCAGATTTGATGAGGCAAAGAGATGTTCAGAGACGTCTGTTGCTAATAAACACTTAGGCCCTCGTTCCCCAACGAATTAAAAGGCGTCAGATTATGACAATCCTGAACCCTGCACCAGACTACGTGGTAAATGTTTCTCCTTCAGCAGATACAACAGTTCCATCACAATAGGAGTTGGATCTTCTTTTCGGTCCTTTGTACGATGAATTTTTCAATGTGGTTATTCTGTTCACCAAAGTATCTTCTCCCACGACAATTCTATCAAAGAGGGACACAACACCTTCAATGAATATTCAACCTCCATCAGAACCATCAACTCCTATAAATGTTCATGCTGAGGAAAATAATGATCATCAAGCAAAATTTACCAATCCTTTCTGTACACCGGTACAAGAAAATGCTAGAGTCTTCCTCACGCAATATTGGTACTTCAAATATGCATACCTTCAATCAACCTCAAGATTCCGAATACCGATGGACAAAAGATCACCCGTTAACTCAAGTTCGTGGAAATCCATCCAAGCCAGTGCAAACAAGACGACAACTTGCAACAGATCTGAAATGTTTTATGGTCGCACTCACCATGAGTATTGTTGAAACGAAAAAACGATACGGAAAAGGGGCCCCCCAATGGCCTGTTTTCTGCATGGATAGAAGCAATGCAGGAAGAAATTCATTAGTTTGACAGACTACAAGTCTGGGAACTCGTTGACAAACCTTTTGGCAAGAACGAATCAAGCTAAAGTGGTTATGGAAAATACAAAAAGGATGAAGACCAAAACTGTATTTCGCAACAAAGCATGAGTTGTGCAAAAGGGTTATGCTCCTGGAAGAGGGTATTGATTTTGAATAATCTTTTGCTCCAGTTGCTCGCTTGTAAGGCTGTCAGGATTTTTTTGTCGCGCATATGCTGCACACAGTCTTTTCCAAATTTATCATATGACGTGTGAAACGGCATTTCTTATGGTCCATTGAAGGAGGAGGTTTATGTTGCATAACAGACCAGATTCGTTGATTCACCCCCCCCACCACCCCCCCCCCCCACCCCCTCCTCCCCCCCCACTCTCCCCCCCCCACCCCCCCCATCCCCCCCCTGATCATACAAGGACAAGTTACCGTCTAGGAAAGCCTCTATATGGATTGAAACAAGCTCCAAGAGCCTGGTATGATGAACTCTCTAAATTTTCTTGATGTCCAAAGGTTTTACTAAAGGTATCATTGACCCGACCTATTCACGATAAAATAAGGGATGACATTCTACTTGTGCAAATTTACGTTGATGACATTATTTTTGGTTCCACAAACCTTAAATTTTCAAAACGTTTTGAAAAATTAATGTACGGTAGATTTGAGATGTGCTTGAAGAGGGAAATAAAATTCTTTTTAGGACTTCCGTCACCAATCTACGCGGTATTTTTTTCATCAGGCCAAATTTGTTTAGAGATCTGACAAAAACATGGTATGGAAAAAGGACAAGATTGGTACAACAATAGCTACAATAACCTAAATTTAGTGCAGACTTGAGTGGTGAACCCGTAGACCAACTGACTACCGTAGCAAAATCGGGCCACTCATGTATCTAAACATTAGTACGACCAGACATAGTGCAAGCTGTATGTTATTGTGCATAGATATCAAGCAAGACCGATGAAAACACCTCAAAGAGGTTAAAAGGATCTTTCTATACTTAAGAGGTACCATTCACATGAGACTCTGGTATCCGAAGGGTTTTGGCTTTGATCTAACAGCATTTTCAGATGCCGATCATGCCGGTTGCGTTGATACTCGTAAAAAGGCACTTTGGAGGAACACAGTTCTAGGTGATAAGTGTCAGTGGGATATCAAATGAACAAGACGGTTCTGCAAGGTCATCCGCAGAGCTGAATTGTGGGTTATCTGCAAAGTGGTGCTCAAGTAATGTGGGATGGGGACACAGCATTCAAGATTATGCTTCAACACAACAAAATCCGTTTGTATTGCGACTCTCAGTCAGCCATGCAATATCATGCAAACCCCGTGAAGCACTCTGTACCAAGACATCCATTACTCGGTATTCATTTATCAGAAGAACAGTTTGAAAAATGTATAATTGAATTAGTACTTTTAATCAGAACTGAATACCAATTGGCTGACATGTTTACTAAAGCCCTT
Organism: Tanacetum coccineum; assembly: GCA_026074375.1. Lineage (NCBI taxonomy): Eukaryota > Viridiplantae > Streptophyta > Magnoliopsida > Asterales > Asteraceae > Tanacetum > Tanacetum coccineum. Next base: position 7,168 of record BQNB010119620.1, read on the forward strand.
CCCAAAGAAAGGGTTTCAGGATCTCGTCAGACGGATTGGTATGAGATGTTTTGACTCAGCAGTACTGGAGGTTCTGACATATGAATCTGCTTGTGCCTCATCAAAATCAAACATGTACATATTTTTGATAAAACAAAAATTTCAAAAAGAAAATACAACAAAAATATAAAATTTCAAAAAGAAAAATACAAAAATATAAAATTTCAAAAAGAAAATACAAAATCAAAAAATCAGAAAATGTTTCAAAAAAATATTCTTCTCGACATGTCTCTTGGAATCGATAACATTTACGTACCTAGAAATGTTGATTAATATCGACACGGGCGTGTAAATGAAGTTCGAACAGGAGTTTCAAATGCTTTCAAAACATGTCATTTCTAATTTTTCTTAATGGCTTATGTGCAAATATCAGTACGTAACCCGGACTTCAAATAAAGGAAAGTTTATCTATAAAGATAACTTATCCTAACAACGAGAAATTCAACTTTTCTCGGTCTTGAGCTGTTCTTACCAGACATTCAAAGTTTTAAGCTCAAGAAAAAGGATAGTGTACGCATAAGTGCGCTTACCCTTAAAGTTGGAAGAGAAGTCTTCTAACATGATGTTTTTCAAAATGTTGAACACAATTTTTCAAAAATTTCTCACTGATGATTCATACTCTTTCAAAATTATGTGTTCAACACTCCATCTTTCAAGGGGGAGTTTTTCTAAAAATAACATTTAATGAGTTTGGATACATCATATCATGACCATTCTTATGTATTCAAACCATTCCCAAAAAGTCTCTTAATAACAACAAGATAATAATGACAATTCAATAGAATGATAGTTATAAGATGACTAGGTGTTCAACCTCAATTTTATATCGATTTTACAACTTGGTATCATTGTTTTTGGTGTCAAACATATGTAAAATTGAGGGGGAGCAAGATAATGTTCCATATAATTCATGCTAAGTAAACGTTTTTCCCATGGCTTTTCAAGACAAATTTTAATCACACAGTATTTCAAAAACTAAGTGACTTAGAATTTAAAATAAGGGGAGAAATGTAATTAAAATGTGATCTAAAAGACTCAAAGTGCTATTCGGAAAAAAGTGCTTGTTATCTTTTGAAAAAGGTTTTATGGTTACGTATCTCATACCTAAACATCTTTTTCACCAAGATTCTGTAGTCCATAAGGTGGTAAGGTTAGGTATTGTCCTATGATCCAACCAGAACGGAGGGATCTACCCAAGGACACTCCATAGTTAGAAATAGCAGTCCTTAGGTATGATTGGAGATGAATGTGTATAAGGGAAGAATGCCGACTAAGATTGAGCTAACACTGGAACAATCACAACAAGGTGTTAGTAATGACGTCTTGGTAAGCATTGAAGGGGTTGAAGAATGAAAAAGAAATGTATAGATAAAGGGTGAAAAGAAAGAAGCCCTCCACACAACTTAGGCAGAAACCGGGTCAATACATATGCTGTCAGAATCACAATGTTGATTGCTGACATTGAAGACGACATCATGGACCCAGTGATGCAATGCACAACCCTCCCCAGCCATTCGAGTTTCTCTCAAAAGAAACTTGTCTCATTTGTCACGGAGATACACTCGACTACTATTGACTTTCTCACTCCGAGTTAGTTAATATTGAATAGGTGGCAGTCTGCTCCAGCCTCCGATTACTAAAAACCAAAACGCACTAATCGAGTCTAGAGCCAAGAGATCATCAAATAAATCTAATTAGGACACATTCCATGACAAACACTTGTTGAACATCATTAAGTTCACAAGTTGTTAACAAGAGTCCTACGCATTATCCTTGTGATTCTGCCAGAACATTCAGAGTGATACTCTTTAGTATTCACAATGACGAATGGAAATCCTTCCAGTGTCATCATCAAACAGCACTGCGGTAGGTGACTTGCGAGATTCTATATGAATCAAGCTTGTGTCAACTGGATATCGATAAAGGTCCAGTAAATGAATTGACGACATAATCAGAAAGATAGTAACTATCTGATTCACTCTTGGTTTTGGTTGCTTTGAAGACGTTCCGGCAATGATGAACTAGAAGCATGGCAAATTCTAACTACATATGTGTTAGAAGATCTACGCTGTTGAGCTGGCACGGGAAACAACCTGTCAAGGTGATTCTTTAAATCTTACTCTGTTCCACATGTAACATATTTATACTGTAAAACGGTCCTACAGAACCGGAGGTTAATCTAACCAAATTCGGACGAATGACAAAGCCATATTCGTCCACTGCTTATGCTAACTGTTTTATTTCAAGGATACATAAAGATGGAGATGGTGATGCCTCATTCCAGCTAAGTCGGATTCATTACCACATGCTCATGCTTCAAACTACAAAGACATTCTATAAGCATCAAGATTCAAGAATCATGAAAGCTCAAGAATTAAGACCAAAGACTTCCGCAACAAACTCTGATATACAGGATCTTCACTTTTAAAGATATAAGTCTATCAAGGAGATGTTAGCAGCTTCAAGTGATGCAAAGTATGAGCAAGAATTGGTCAAGGACACAAGATCTCAAGGTGGCAAAGACGATCAAGACGGAAGGATACAATTACTTAAATCGATCTTCAGGACTGAAAAGACGAAGTTAAGACAATACAAAGGGCTCAAGATCAAAGGATCAAAAGCATGAAAGGAAACAAGCTTACAACATAGACAGAGACAAAGAGCACAAGAGCTTAACGAAAAAAGCAATCTCATTGATCTCACGATGGAGTGTCACAATGAAATCACTCCCCTTACGGGGTAGATCTGTTAGCCTCAAAATATTGAGTCGACATTGGAAGGTTCGTTCAAAAATTTGTTAGGTTTGGTACACTAAATTAATATGTTGTATATAGGCTAGACTGGTAAACGGGCTCTTATTTTGTAATCTAATCGGTCACGTGTATCGTGCGAAAAGCCCAAGAAGTAAACCCGGCCCGGCCCGTAGATTACTAAAGGCTTGACAAAACCTTTTAGTCTTAACTATAAATACCCCTCTCCAAGGATGGAGAGGGTGTTGGTTCATTTGTAACTTTTCATTTGCAAGTAATCCTTCCATTTTCTCTCATTCTCTCTCTCTAAAATTCTTCTCATCTCCTAATCTTAATTGCTTGTTCTTAATATATTTGAGTGAAGTGATTATTGGGTTACCTAACCAGTAAAAATATATATTCTATATAGATATATATATATATATAGCGTATATATATATAATATATATATATATATAACTAAAATTCCAATTATCAATAATAGTATAGTAATAAGTATTTCGAATGATTTAAGAAGATTACTTTTATCCAAAGTAAAATTCAAAACCTTCCCGAGTCGTATCCCGGCGAGGTGTGAATTGAAATCGATTAAGTTCGTGATCGCGTGATTTGAATGATTTAAGAGATTTTTATTTTGATTTCTAATTCTACTAATGAAAATGCATAAAACATGTAAAGACATGTAAACAATAAAATCATTTAAAGCAATTAAGAAATTAAACACGAAAACGTTAACGGGAATTTAAAAACGCGATATTTAAGCAAAAAAAATCAAAATTTAACCCAAAAAATATTTTTTCCTTTTTTATAAATCCTAAATGACTAAAAATAATTCTAGAAAAAAGAATTTTATTTTTTTGACTTTTATTTTATTTATTATGAATTAAAAACAGATTTAATCTAAATAAAATATTAATAATATTAAACTATTTATAAAAATCCAGAAAAATTACAAAAAATACTTAAAACTATTCTAAACCTAAGAAAAATAAAACTGGCTAAAGAGCTTATGCTAATAAGCTGTAAAAAAGCAAAACAGCTTATAAAGCTTAATAGTCAAGAAACCCTTAAAACCAAATGCACCCTAGAGTCTTTCAGAAAAGACCCAAGGGCGCAGATGGTAGTGAGTGTGTGTGTTAAGGTATATGCTTTGAAAAGGGGAGGTCACAGGTTCGAAACATGTGGCCTATCTTTTTTACTAAACATTTTTTTTAGTTTTCTTTTTGAAAAAACTTAAGCTACAAGCTAAAACTAATAACTTTAATAAATGGACTTTTGATAAAACTAAAAAATAAGCTAGAAATAAGCTAAGAAAAAGTGACAGTTTAAAATAAATCTAACTTATGACTTATGAGCAAAATTGTTTTGGCTTTTTGGATTTAATAAGCTAAAGGAAAGGCAAATAAGCTAAAACAACCTTGAAGTTAAACCTAATAAGCACTAGAGACTAGGAAATAAGCAAACTGAACAAGCTGGAAAACACTTAAAAGCTATAAGACAGCAGACCTAAAACCAGATTTAAAAGACTTTTTCCACTCTTTAATCTCAAATTTAAGAACCATTAAGCACTCACAAAAAGCTATGAAATAAAAATAAATGAAGAATAGGACTCAAATAACAAGTATAAGCAAAATTTAAGCAGATTAGCTAATGAAATAAGCAAGAAAAAGAGACATGAAACAGACAGACCATACTAACATATTTTTTGGCTTTTTGAAAATTTTGACAGTTTAGAACCCTAATTCTAAGACTCAAATAGCTAAATGAAAGCTAAAACTCAAAAATAAGCTATAGACTTTGACCCTAAGGACACAAGTAAGCTAATCATAAGCAAACAATCCTTAAAAATAAGCTAGAAAAGCAAAGATGAAAAAGGTCAGTATATGCTGATCAAAATCAGTATATACTGAACCTTGTTTTTAGCCCTAAATTCAAGCTAAAAAAAGCTATTATGAAAACTCAAAAAGCTAAAATAGATCAAGCTTGTACCCTAGAGAGCTTATGCTACCAATTTTAGACCCTCAAATAAGCTTAATAAAACCTAAACTAGCTAATGAAATTTGGCTTTTGGACTATGAAAATGAGGGTTAAAAAACTATGACAGATTTGACTCAAACACAAATAACAATTGCATACTTATACTAGACTTATTTTACTACATAAAGGACTCAAAACTAACATGAAAATGACACAAAATAACATCTAAATAAGATTTAAACAAATAAGCTATAAAATGAAACTGCTAATACCACATATTCAAACCATGTATACAATGAACCTCAAGCTTGATTTGTGGACTTTAAAAACTTGCAGACACAGACTTAAGGACTAATTTAAGGCTTGATAAAAATGATTTAAGTGACAAAAGAGACTAGCCTTTAAATCCTAAAAAACCTACTAAAAGCCAAAACAGAACTTAAAAAGCTGATTTAAATAAAAACAGATGAGGACTTAAACATTTTAAGGACAGATAAGCAATAAGAAAGAAAAAATAAGCACTATTCAATAAGCTAATATAGAAAATAGTTTATCATAAAAAGAAGCACATTTAATGTAGAAATTCAGACTAAACAAGTCCTAAACTATAAGCTAGATTAATTAAGCTATAATAAGATAATCTAAACAAAATTAAACACAAATAAGCTTCTAATAAGCATTAATGAGCAGATTAAGCAAAGAAATAAGCTAAATGAGAATTTAAGCTACAAAGGCAAAATGAGAGGTACCTTTTTGTCCCAGCTAAACAGGGACTGAAATGCTCTTTAAAGCTTATTCTACTAGCTCTAGCTTATCAAAGATAAGCTAGTAAACCCATAAGCCCATCCAAATCCGGCTTATCATCCATTAAGCTCAAAACCATACCGATTCTTACAACTAATGAGACAAGGGGTCAAATAAACTTATGTAAGCTTATTTGTGCTTTTATATGCTTTAGTGACAGTTTTAGCTTATTAGAAGCTTATTTAACCAATTTCAAACATGTTTTAACAAATTTAAGCAATAGATTAAAAAAACTGTAAATCACACTGGAATCTAAATGAAACTCAAATTTTATTAATTTATAAAAGTTTACAATACTTGAAAAGAAAAATACAAATTAAGAACAATAAGCTAAAACTAGACAATAAGCTCAAAAATTAGACACCTATTGTTGTGTGAGGAGGTCTCTTTATATAGTGATGAGGGGAAGGATCCAGAACCCTAAGGCGCTCCTCAATCTTCAATCTCGACCCCTCAATCTAATAAATCCAATCTGAGCCCTTGATTAGCCTTTACGCATCATCACCCAATCATTATTACCCTAAGGATTGCCAGCGTGGCAGGGGTTGAGGGTGAACATGCTTTATGCGTGCGTTGGCCAAGTAAAGGAGAGGTGTGATGGGTGAATTTGATTAATTTACCCATACGTTTCATTAGTGAAAATGGTGGGGAAGAATATTAGAGGGGATAAATGAACTGTAAAAACATTTTAATAAGTTTGACTGTGTTTGACTGGCGGGTTATAGGTTTAAGGGTCCGGGTTATCATTTGGGCTTATATATGGGCTAACGGGTGTTTAGTGTTAACGGTTGTTTATGGTTTAGGACCATCAGTGAAATGGTGTAAATACTACCGGTGTTAGTCCTTTAGGACTAACAATGCAAAACTCAAGGACCTTCAATGTAATAACTGAACAAATTATTAAGTGTATTTTGGACTTTTAAATATAAATGGGCTAGTTTATGGAATTTGGGTCGGGATTAAGATGAATTCGCCTTCGGCTTCGGATTTCTTAAGCTCTTTCCATTCATGTGCTCGGTTTTGTTATTTTTTGCTTCGTTTTTGTCCTTTTGTTGATATCCGATACATGCACAGTAAATAATACAAAGCAAGCATATTTTTGGCATTTTATGTCCGTTTTTGGTCATTTGGGGTTGTTTTATTAGGTAAAAAGTAGGTGTATTTAAGCACATACCAACATACCTGTATTGAAAGATCCACGTGTGTCGGGTAAGAGGAAAGCTGACGAGCAAAATTCAATAAAACAGAATTTGAGTGTGGCGCGTTGGCCATGTGTTGTCACGTGACCAGCGTGCCAGAATTTTACAGATTTTGGCTATTAAGTGTTGCAAACATTTATTTGTCATCATTAAAACATAAAGTAGATCTTAGTCAATATTGCCCCAACAATATCTCCCCTTTCTAATGATGACAAATAAAATTTTAGAAGCAAGTAAAATTACAAGCATAGCGAAGATGTTTCTGCATTGGCTAGAGGCGTTTGATAAAGAATATGAGTTGGCATTTTGTTGAAAACGAGAGGACTTGTTGTATCTTCTCTCTATGTTTATACCGCGTTTTGAGTGTTTCCAATTGCTCAAGTATCATGTACATACCTTTATTGAAGGATCTAAATGTGTCGGGTAAGAGGAAAGCCGATGAGCAAAATTCCATAAAATAGAATTCGATTGTGGCGCGTTGGCCACGTGCTGGCGCGTGACCAGCGCGCCAGAGGCACTGTTTCTGTTTTACGGATTTTGCCTGTTAAGCGTTGAAAACATTTATTTGTCATTGTTAAAACATAAAGGAGATCTTAGTCAATGTTTCCCCAACAATCTCCCTCTTTTGATGATGATAAATAAAATTTCAAAAGCAAGTAAAATTACAAACATAGTGTAGATGAAGAACGTCGTTGATGTAGCTTGGGTCTTGATCTTGGCTTATAATTTGGTGAAGCTTGTTTTCTTCACCTATGAGATTTAGTAGCTTTTCTTTTTCCTAGTAAGCTTTAGCTCTCTTTGCTTTAGTAGTTTTTCTTCTCCCCTGTAAGCTTTAGCTCTCTTTGCTTTCCTTCTCCCCCTTTTGTCAAATCAAAAAGGAGGGATCTTGATATTTCATATGAAGGTAGATATCTTTGTAGAGGTCAAGGCGGGGATTCATGGGTCAAGAGCATTGTCGTCGAGATGTTCTTGGCTACAACTAGTAATGAACAAACCTAAAAAACCATAAGCAACAAACATATACACATGTTCAAGTCCAACATAGGTTAGCTTACCATTTGGAGACTTGCAAACATGGATGAGTACACATATAGCCAATCAATGCTAAATGGAAATCACAAATTATCATAACATAAAGTTTTAAGGTTCAGAATGTAATGTTCCATTACGACATAAGTTCTTAAACAAATACATGTCAAGTAATCTAGGATATCAAAAATTCTTTAAACCACACACAAATTAACAAAATGTTTAAATGTCTTTGCACGACATCGTTGTTGCCCATTTCTTCATGAAGTTCTTTACCACCTCGAACTTCGTTCTAATTTCTCTTCATTGATGTTTTCCGATCATAAAGGACTTGTAGGCCATCCTATCACCAAAGATCATATTTTTGGGGTCCTTTCTTCAACTTGCTCATCTGTGCTGATTGGATCTTCGGCACCAATCCAAGCATCTTCATCAAACCACGCATTGACTTGGGATTCGATTCTCTCTTCAGGATCCATTTTTTATCCATATGAAGTTGACACTCCATGCTCCGGTTGACTATACTTGATGTCGGTTAGCTCGAGATTGGAGGCGTTGAAATCGGTGAATATTGGATCCACACTATTAAATTACGGAAAGCGACTTTGATTTAGGCGTTAATTCTTGGCAACCTCAGATAATCGTGTCAACAATCAAGCATAAGGAAGCCATCTATCATTTTTCCTCAATCCCGCCATTCTATTTGCCATGACATAGTAAAAGTTGAAAGGGGCGTTGCTCTCAATGCAATATAGCATATTTCTAACAATAACAGAAAGAGTACCTTTGCTACCCATTTTGACAAACACATTAGTTGTCAAGACATGTTCCCACATCTTGATTCATTCTTGAACGTAAGAGGCTTTCAAAGTTGGGTATGGCGAACGATTACAGTAGTAAGGGTGTTTGAGGATGGTGTTTTGGATAATGGATGCATCAATGGTTGTGGCGTCGCTTGGATGATATCGTTGGTATTTGCGGATTTCGTTAGTGTTGGTGGAGTCAAAATAGAACAAGCGTCCTTGTGAGGATATCTTCAAAACTGTTCTAAGATTTTCCAAACTTCATGCATAGTTGTGTCCATACATTTCAAAGTTTATGATAAGTTTAGCACGATCAAACTTATAGCTCACAAAGAACTCTTGAAGGTAGCGAGGATAAATCATGTTTGGAAGATTGTGGGCAAATGAGAAGCACAAGGAACAAGTAAACGGATCTCTCAATCCCGAAAGTTGTAGGTAGTTATTATCGCATTCACGACCCTCATGATAATTTCAGGACACGAATTTCTTATAGGTTTCGGAGTTAGAACCACGAAATGCTTTCATGAATTTCTTTATTTTCTTTCGATCACTAATTTTTTTATGGTAACAACAAATTAGAAACAATCAATAAGAAGTGTGCTTGTGCTTATGTGTTAACCCAAAAATACAAAGGCTTAATAGCTAAAATTGTTAAAAAATATATATTTATCCCTAATTTTTGAACCGAATTGAATAAATGTTTTTGAAAACATTCCGCCATAGTTTCGTTTGTAATTTGGGCTTTTCCATAATTCAACATTATCAAAATTTTCAACAACAAATCATTTGAGGAAACTTAGAACTAGTTTTTCAATCAAAATCTAAAAACCTAAATCCCAAATAACTAGTGATGAATGAAAATAAAAGTAATATGTAACAATAGGTGATTAAAAGTATACCAAGGAATTCGAGAATTGCAAAAGAAAATTTTGGATGGTGTTTTTCCTTCTTGTGGTCGGTAGTGGGTATGGAGGAAGGGGAGGAGAAGATTTTTAGTTTTTGAAAGATATTGGAATGTGGTGGATTTTTGGGGTTTGGGTAGCATTTGGTTGAGTTGAACCCACATAAATTTGTGGTCCAATTAGAGTGGTAGATGTTGATTTATTGAATTTAGATGAGATAGTGGATAATTATGAAAATGTTAAAATGAATTTTGCATTGGAATTTTGCATGGTTAACAAAGAACTAATTTTTGTTTTTTGATTTAAAGATTTTAATTACAAATTAAATTTGTAATAAAAAATTTAAGTTATACTTACGATAAGTAGAAACTTAATTTAGAAATCAATTAAATTTCGAATAAACATTTTATTCTTTATGCTCTAACATTCTATGTCCTAATCTAAGATAGTTGAAGGTTTCGCGTTTTAAAGGTTTGGTTAGAATGTCGGCGATATTGTCTTCTGATAAGACTTTTTCCATTAGAATGTTCCCCTTTTGAACATTATCTCGAAGCAGGTGATGACGAATTTGGATGTGTTTTGTTCGGGAGTGATGGACGGGATTTTTGCTTAGGCCTATTTTACCTTTTCTGTCACAAAACATAAGAACATCTTTTCAATAAATGTCGTAGTCTTTCATGGTTTGCTTCATCCATAAGGCTTGTTGGCATGCCCTTCCGGCAGCAACATATTCGGCTTCAGTCTAGATATTGTGAGTGACGTTTGTTTCTTACAACACCATTGCGTTAGACATCATCCAACTAAGGTGCAAATGCCACTTGTGTTTTTTTTATCGACGTAATCTCTAGCGTGATCTGAGTCAGCATAGACACAAACTTCAATAGTTGAGGCATTTGGGTACCAAAGGCCTAAATATTTAGTGCTCTTTATGTATCTAAATATCTATAAGACGGCGTCCATGTGAGATTCCTTAGGATTGTCTTGGAATTGTGCACACGAAGATACACTAAACATGATGTATGGTCTATAATCAGTGAGATTTAATAGACAACCTATCATACACCTATATTTAAAGCTATCAACCAAAATTCCATCCTTATCTAAGGTAAGTTAAAAATCAGTTGACATTGGTGTCTTGATAGATTTAGCATTTTCAAGATCAAATTTCTTTTCTTAAGTATTTTGATTCTGATATGAATATGCCATTGTCGCCTTGCGTGATTTGTAGGTTGAGTATAAACTTAAGATCTCTCAATTTGTTCATGTTAAATTTATCATGCATGCAGTTACAAATTCATCACATAGAATTTGGCATGTAGATCCAAAGACAGTATCATCTTTAAAAATTTGAATGATGATTTGATGCTTGTCCTTTATCTTGAAAAATAATGATTTATTTTCATGCCCAACACATAATCTTGGCCAACAATATAACAAATTACACTATTATGCCATGATACATTTTCACGCTTAAGTCCATGCAAAGCTTTATTAATTTTGAAAACATAATTAGGTTTTTGAAAATTCACAAATCTCGAAGGTTGTGTAACATATATATCTTTTTCAATGACTCAATCAAAAATACTTTTGACATCCATTTGTTGTAGTTTAAACATCCCACTAGGGGTGAGCAGAAACCACACCGCAAACCACAAAACCGCACCACAAAAACCGCACCACGACAAAATCCGATGGATCGGTTTTGCAAAATGCGGTGCGGTTGCGGTTTTACTTGTAAAACCGAACCAAAAAATCCGCACCGCACCGCATATTAATTTTATAAAACAAAAAAACGGCATATCGATTATTTAATGTGTGTTATAAGGCTTCTAGTGTATATTATCAATAATATTCTAAGTAATGTGTGTGTTTACATTAAATATATGCATTGTTATAACCCAAAAAACCAGCATTGTAAACCAAAAACCGCAAAAACCTACATTAATTATAGAAATCATAAGTGATAGTGCGGTGCGGTTAAAACCCGCAAAACCTACAAAAACCGCAAAAAACAGCAAAACCGAAACAGCAAAAACCGCGCGGTTGCGGATTCTCACTTTTTAAAAACCGCAATTGCGGATGCGGTGTGGTTTTTGCCAAAATCCGCACCAATCCGCACCATGCTCACCCCTACATCCCACTACATGCATATGCAAGTAGTATACATAAAGACTCTAATTGTGCAACCCGGGTAAATATTGTGTTTATGGGTAATTCAGGTTGATTGGGTTCACAAGTTACTAACCTAGCGAGATTTTTATTAACTATTCCGTTTTCATCCAATATATTCCCAAAAGAGCACTTTAATCCTATTATAGTATGATAACTGGGTGGTGAAACTAACTCCTAATCATCATTACGTGTGAGTTGGTTTAGTTCATGATGCATGACTATTCTCTAATATTCATCTTTAATTGCCTCTTCTAAGTTTTTAGGTTCTAAGGTTGATATGAATGCAAAGAAATTATTTTGAATTTGTGACCTAAGTTTTCTTAGATTTACATCACCTATGACTTGATCAACGGGATGGTTACTAACTCCCTTTATGTTCTCTGACCTAGCAATTATTTCTTCTATTTTTAGTTTATTAGTTTACATCAAAGTTTTGAATGAGATGTTCTTCTATTCTATCATCTAGTAAATTTGGTATATTTTCATTAAAGATCACGTTGAAAGATTCCATAATCTTCAATGTTTCTTTGTTAAACACTATGTATGCTTTTGAGGTTTGGGAGTATCATAAGAAGATGTTATGGTAGGACTTAGGGTCATGAAGGCTAGTGGTTTCTATTTAACATCTACAACCAAAAACTCTAAAATATCCTAAGGATGGCTTTTTGCCTCGAATAATTTCGTATGGTGTTTCCTAACATGTATTATTCACTAAACTAGGAGCGATCCGAAGGTCGGGGAGGAAAGAACAAGTAACAAGCCATAGTATTTAAAGAGAGGAAGAGATGGGAAGATGTGTGTGTTTTCTAGAGAGAAGGAGGAGAAAACACACACACTTCTCTGTTATAAATGATTTCCTCACCCCTCCTTGGAAAAAAGGAAGGGATATATATAGTCTTGGACACGCCTTACTATCCTATAATGTCATTTCTAGTCCTTGCGTATCCGGCTAATAATAAACTAATGTGTGAAAACTACAAGGGGGTTGAATAGTTTTTACCGTTTTAAAAATAAAACTTAGATTGTCGACTTATATAAATTCAAGAGATATACATAAGTGTATATGATAATGATGCAATAAACAAATAATTAAATACAAAGTATAAACAAGTAAAGATAAGAAAGATCAAACTGATGACATAATGATTATAGTGGTTTGACTATGAAGCTCCTCTTCGCCCTACTCTACTCCTCGAGTACCCAACTTGAAAGTTATCTTCACTATGTCAACAAGCTCCCTTTAGGCGGAGAAAACTGCACGTGTCTCTTACACTTTTTTCGATACTAAGCTAAATACCGAGTTCTACTTCGAGATAGAACCAATCTAACACATTATGTATTTTATGGCCTAAATACTAACCTATCATACACATATGATACACACAGCACACAACACAATAGATACAAGATAAATGATTATCACAATCATGATGACACAACTAAACTAATAACACTTAAAGCTTTACGTCTTCATTAGTGTTCTTCACTAAAGAGTGGAATGAGTTGATCAGGTATAATGGATTATGAAACAGGTATAATGATCAAAGAAAGTATAAAAATGAAAAAGCTAGAAAGAAAAATATTGGAAAGAGTTGTCTAAAATGAAGACTTATGGTTGCTATTTATAGGCAACATTTCAGATTCAAAATCTGTCCCAACCAGCTGGTCGCATGGATCCACGGATCCACCATACACTGGATCCGTCCTTTGGTTTTGCTAGATCTGTGGGATGCAGCTGGGACAAATTTTGTCTTTTTGTGATTAACCCCAAATCTTAACAAAAAATACTTATGTATTTAAAAATCAGATTTATTGGATTCTTCTAGAAGGAAAATATTTTTAACATGAATAAAGAAAGATTTTCTAGATTTGGGAAGATTTGGAAAGATTTAGAAAGATTGTTTTCACTTATGGTTAATCCTATTTTGTCTTACATGATTA
>BQNB010119621.1:10312-20782 GCA_026074375.1 Tanacetum coccineum
TGAGATATTGAATATAAGAGGCTGTGATGAATCGAGGCTGCAAGTTTTATAAAAAGTAGTCCGCGTCTTGGCGAGGCAAATTATTAGCTTTGCAGCTATGGCGGATGTCTACTTTTTTCGATTCTTAAGCTCCCTGAGCCTCATTGATACATTTACACTCATCTCATTTTTGTATCTCATTGTCATCCTGATAAATGCTTAATTGTATATATAAATTACCCGGGATTTTGCCAAATAAAAGCCAAGAAAATGCCAAAAGAATAGAAAAATGTATGCTTTTGTGTCTATTGTGCAGGAAAGGATAAAAAAGACAAAAGGGAGCAAAATCAGTCAAAACCGACAAGAAACGGAAAAGACAAGGCAATGAGTGAAGATTTGAAGCAAAAAATCAGAGCCGGATCAGTCTGATACAAGGAATGAAGACCCAAAATAAAAGCCAGGGACAAATGTTGACAAGTGTGCAAAGTTTAAAGGCTCATTTGAATGTTTGAAGTTCAAGGGACCAAAATTGCAAAAAGAAGAAAGTTTGTTTATAAAGGGAGAAAAAGAAATAGAGACCACAAGGGCCAATTATGTCAAGATCGAAAGTTGTTTTTACACTAAAAAGAAGGAAATGGAACACAAGGACTGTTTTTGCTAATAAGCCAAACTTTTCAAACTAGACACGCGGGTCAAATTCCCTAACCGTCTCCAAACGGTTTTTCCCGCCAATTTCATCACAAACCCAACTTCCCTAAAAACCCTTCCCCGCTCCTCTATACTTCAATTAACCTCGTATTAATCACCTTCCACCTCACTAATCTTACGTGGCATCACTAGATTGGTCTAATTCCTTTTAAAGGCCACGTGTAAGCTCACAATTGGCTCGAACAGAATAGGTCCAAGCTCATCAAAAACTGAAGCTTTCAATCCTCTTATCATTCTACTCTATAAATAGAAGTGTAGACGTCCAATTATAAGTTAGTTGTTAGTTTGAGAGTTTTTAGATTTTTCTTGTAAAGTTTTTCAAATCGAGTACTGTAAGCAATTGAGGTTTTTTAATCCTTATTTTTAGTTGTACATTTTTTATTTTTTTTCCCAGTGTACTCGTCCATTCAAATCAATATAAAACTATGGTGTTTGAGTTTGGTTTTAATTCAAGTATAAAAAGCCAATTTTTAATCAATAAGCTGGAATAAGCTGTTTCTAGCTTATTGTTGTTCCTTTAGTTCTAAAAGAACTAAGAACAACATTCCTATTGAAAAAAAAAATTATAGTATATGGAAAATAAAAGAATGGTTAAAAAATTTCATTTTCTCAAATCATTTATAAGTTTTGTTTCCTAATTTCTTTTAGCTTTGAGTCGAATTTATCTAATTTTTGTATTAACATTTAAGACTCACAAAGGCTTGAAGTGTAAAGTTAGATGGATTTCAACGATGAAATAAATTGATCTATGGTTGATTTAAAAAGAGTGCACACAACTAATCATTAATTTCTTCCTGGAGTGAAAGGTTTCACAAGTTGTAAGTATTACTAGAGCTTAACCATTTGGACTTATATACAATGATCTTGTATAATAGCTTTGTTTTAGTCTAGTGAAAAGTCAAGGATGACGAATTTTCCTTTTTTGTGCTCTATTAATCGGGAGTAGCCTATTTCAATGAGCCTAAAAGTTGCAAAGTTGCAATGATTGCCATTAATGTGTTTCCATGAGATTAAATGTTGAGAAAAAGCTTAAGTTGTTTAAAAAGGTGATTCATAAAAGGTGAAAACAAGGGCATTTTGGAAACTTTTTAGTTTACAAAGTGTACACTTGATAACATTGCGTGAGGACACGGCAATCCTTTAGTTTGGGGAATTTTGATAAATGCTTAATTGTATATATTAAATACCCGGGATTTTGCCAAATAAAAGCCAAAAAAATGCCAAAAGAATAGAAAAATGTGTGCTTTTGTGTCTATTGTGCAGGAAAGGATAAAAAAGACAAAAGGGAGCAAAATCAGTCAAAACCGACAAGAAACGGAAAAGACAAGGCAATGAGTGAAGATTTGAAGCCAAAAATCAGAGCCGGATCAGTCTGATACAAGGAATGAAGACCCAAAATAAAAGCCAAGGACCAATGTTGACAAGTTTTCAAAGTTTAAAGGCTTATTTGAATGTTTGAAGTTTAAGGGGCCAAAGTTGCAAAAGAAGAAAGTTTGTTTATAAAGGGAGAAAAAGAAATAGAGACCACAAGGGCCAATTATGTCAAGATCGAAAGTTGTTTTTACACTAAAAAGAAGGAAATGGAACACAAGGACTGTTTTTGCTAATAAGACAACCTTTTCAAACTAGACAAGCGGGTCAAATTCCCTAACCGTCTTCAAACGGTTTTTCCCGCAATTTCATCACAACCCAACTTCCCTAAAAAAACCTTCCCCGCACCTCTATACTTCAATTAACGTCGTATAATCACCTGTTTCCCACCTCAACTAATCCTACGTGGCATCATCCTATTGGTCTAATTCTTGCTAAAGTACACGTGGAAGCTCACAATTGGCTCGAACATGTCACAAGCTCATCAACAACTGAAGCTTTCATCCTCTTATCATTCTTCTCTATAAATAGAAGTGTAGACGTCCATTTTAGAAGTTAGTTAGTTAGTTTTGAGAGTTTTTAAATTTTCTTTGTATGTTTTCAAATTCGAGTACTGTAGCAATTGAGTTTTTTTAATCCTTTATTTTCAGTTGTACATTTTTTTTTTTTTCACTTGTACTCTCCATTTCTAATCAATATAAGCTAGTGGTGTTGAGTTTGTGTTTTAATTTTCAAGTATAAAGCAATTTTTAAGCAATAAGCTTGGAATAAGCTGTTTCCAGCTTATTGCTGTTCCTTTAGTTCTAAAAGTTGTCACTAGTTGGTATAAAAGCTTTTGAATACTTACTTTTTCTATAGTTAAATACTTACATTTGAATTCATTTTATTCAAATTGAAAGCTATTTGTAGAATAAGCAAAAAGTTAGCATATTGAGCTTATATCTCCAGGTATAGGAGGCAAGGTGCCCTTAGGTGTATGGTTTAAGCACTCATCAACAAGAGTGGCTAGTGCTGAGACAACAAAAATTCAGTTTCATTTTCTAAATTTTCATCTAAGCATATACATACTTAAGCAAGTAGCTTATCCTTTGATTTTTATTGTGCTTAATCCTGTCTATATTGTTTAGATTAGTTTAGATACGCAAATGTTTAAATTGTAGCTAGATCTATTAAGGTTTCATGTTTGAAATTCTGACATTTTATAAGGAACAAGCTAGCTGAGAAAGTACATATTTCTAATTAATAACTAGGTATTATTAGAGTTAAAAAAGTTTAGAGAGTTTAGTTGATAGGAGAGGATGAGATAAAAGGTTTCAACTGATTTAGTGTTTAAATAGATATTGCCATGTACTTTAATTGACATTTTAAATAAAGAGTGTTTGGTTTAAGCTTACTTTGACTCTTAAAGTCAACTCAACCTTGTTAAAACTCTTTACTTAGTTGAGTTTAGTCATTTTACTAAGTTTAGAACAGGTTTTAAAATTTAGTAAGAAGAATTCAAGATTTTAAAGCTCAAAAAGTTTGTTTAAGCACCAGGACAGTTTTAGTTTAAAATAGAATTTGAAGATTCAGTAATTTTTAGCATAAGAGTGTTAAAGTTTGGTTTGTATAAGATTCGGTACAAGTAGTGAATGAGTTTATGAGTTCTCATCTAAAGTTTAGCCTGCAAGTGAGTTTTTAGGTCAATTGCATCAGCAACAACAGTCAAAACTGTTGTGCTCGAAGTCAAGTTTGGGGTCTAGTTTCTTTAAGCCTTTAAAATTAGAATTATAGACAAGAATTAAGAATGTTATTTAATAGTCTACCCATTAGTTGGCACAAAATTCATCATTTTAGATTATAATTTAAGCTCTTAGACTAGCTTATTTAACCTTACAAAAAGTAGCAAATAGCAGCATTCTGATTCCTAGCTTATTCCTTTTGAATTTCATATTTCTAGCATTTGTTCAAGAATCCTTTTATCTAGATTAGATTTATAATCCTAGCAAAGTCTTATTTCTAAAGTTTCAGCTTCCAAGGATTAGAAATAAGCTGTTTAGCTTATAAGAAAAATGCTTATATTCAGTTATAAGCTGATGAAACTTGTACTTTTTAAAGGTCATTTTTTCTTGTTAAACTTGTTAACCTTTAGCTTTTTTTCTGTCTATAAATACCTATATACAATCATTAGGGTGCATTTAGATTCTTTAAGTTTTAACTTTTCATGTATTAATAACTAGAAATAACAAAGATTTAAAAAAGCTATTAAAAGCCTAGTTCTAGTAACAAGTTAAAAGTCTTTAATTTTTTAGCTTATCTAGTTGTTAAAAGTAGCAAGTGTCTTTATTAATGTTGTAGAGAATAAGCTGTTCTATAACTTTGTAGTTTTAAGTTTTTGCTGAAATTCACTTTTTCAATAAGCCAAAAATAAGCATAATCGCGAGGTTTATTTTGTATTTTTCCCATAGTTTAGGGTTAATCGTTTTAACTAAAGTGTAAATTTCTAGTAGTTTACCCGCCTACCCTTTACTTTCCTTTATTACACTTACTACCCTGTCTTTTTATGATAATAAAATAGGTTTAATATTTTTAATAATAGTTTTTATAAAGTTAGGGTTTATATTTTAATTGATAAAATTAAGTTTCAATTAGGGTATAAAAATTAGGGCTTTTTGTTCTATTCAATTTCTACACCTTTTAAGTAGTTAAAAACTATTTTTCTTTATTTTTCTAGTTTGATTTGTATTTTCTAGGAATTAAAATAGATTTTAGTTAATTTCTTTTTCTTAAAAAAAATATAATAAATAGAAAAATAGCTGAAATTTTTTGATTCTTTTGTGGAAAATTTTCTTTTAATATCTAGAATTTTGAAAATAAAAGTAAAATTTTTAGTGAGATAAATTTTAGAAAAAGTTTATTTTATTGTTAATATCATTTTTCTTTAAAAATTCATAAAAAATCAAAAATAGTTAAAAAATTCCAATTCTTTTATCTAAAATTTTCTTTTAAATTTAGTGCTTATTAGGTAATGAAATTTGTTAAAAGTAAGATACTTAATTTTAAATTTCAATTTTAGCTCGCGTTTTAACTTTTCATGCATTTAAAATTCGTACTAGTTAATTGATTTTAGTTTGTGCTATTAAATTTGTAGTATAAACAAAAGTTCAAAAATCCTTTATTATTCTTAACTCGAATTCGAATTATTCCCCAAGTCTCTATTCACGATTATTCGTTGGGACAAAACGACCCCTAGGAAAATCCATCCCGGATATAAAAATATACATATTGTGTTTTCTTTAGTGAAATTTCTACCTTATATTTCTCTTGTTTGAGAAGTATTTTGGAAAGAATTTTACGGGATTAATACTATATATATATAAATTTGTTTTTTCTACATCAAATCCTATAAATTGTTTTAGGTTTAATGGAGTATTAAGGCTAGGGAAATAGTGGTATGTGGTGCTCGCGTGTGTATGCTGATGTTTGTATGCGTTTGATGATGTTTTGTTTCCTGATGCTTTTTTATACTAAGGTGGTTACCGTAAAGCGTAACTACGAAAAATAGAGGCTGTGATGAATTTGGATAGGTTTGATTAAAGCCGTGAATGTCCGCGTTTTGGCGGGGCAAACTATTAGGTTTGCAGCCATGTCGGATTATAACGTTGGGACTATAAGGCCCCCCGACAAATACATACTTGGAACATTTTGTTCATTAAATGTGTCATGCATTATTTATAAAAATCTTTGGGATAAGATTGGTACATTTTGGTGACATTAAATTAACCATGCATTCTTTATAAAATCTTTGGGATAATATTGGTACTTTTGGTGACATAAAATTGTCATGCATTCTTTGTAAAATCTTTGGGATAATATTGGTATTTTTGGTGACATAAAATGGGTCGTGCATATTTTATAAACATTTTACATGGTACCTGGTGATGACAACAGTGGGATAAATAAATTTGGTGAAACTTACATTAATACTTAAACTAATCTATGAACTCACAACTTTTAATGTTGATCACTTTTAAAGCATGTTTTTCTCAGTGAATTAGATGCTTGGATTATTTGATGTGCATTGGAGTCTTTACATTCAAGTTTTTCATGGTGATGCAATTATGGGACAACTATTATCTTAATTTCAGAAAATCAACGAGATTGTTTTACAAACGACACATTTAGAGGTCGTTCTCTTGTATCTATTGCTATGTATTATGAAGTAGCACCCCATGTGGTATTCCGCTGCGTTGTTGTAATTTTGGGGGTGTTACACCAACAACAAGTCATTTGGAAAAAAACAAAACTAAGCACTCACGTTTTTGTTTTTTTTTTTCAATTCGTGTATAGAGTTCAAATATGTCAACGCACCCCTTTTTTTTTCTTTGACAAATTCGTGTAACCACCACAACAAAAACACTAAATCACTTAACCACAACAAAAAAACTAAAGCCACCAAGATAGAACCATGGCTCTTGATACCAATTGAAGGTTTCACTAAAACTATGATCCGGTGGTCTTGGTGAGTCAAACCACATGATAGCCATTTTAGTGAGAGAAAGTAGTGAGATGGAAAATGAAGTTGTGATTAGATGGAAAATGGATAAAGGATACAAATGACTCAAAATGCCAAAATGACTCAACCCCTCTATGGAAGCCATAGAGGGGTATATATAGCCCATACGCCTCTAAACTATACATAGTTGCCTATTCTAGTCCTCGCGTATGTGACTATGATAAACTATGGTAATTCTGTAATGTCGTCACGTAAAAGTGAATTCCCAACATTTATTCAATGATTTCTCTATTGTTTTATATCAATTTGTTATGACGATCCTCTTCGTCACGCCTTACATTTCTGCCTAGGCGGGGTGTGACAAATTAGTATCAGAGCCATTGATTATAAAGAATTAGGTGGTTTGACCTAGACTATAACTTAAGTACCCTCATATAACATGCATAATAGAAACTATGTGTGCTTATTGTTTCGTTAGTTATTACCTTAACTTTGTTACTAAGGCGACTAGCCTTTTTAGTCATGTCACCCCCCAAATGCTACGCACCCTACATCATCCCTCCACCACCAGGACCAAAGCTGTATAGGATCAACTGCACTAGACCCCTCTTCAAGCGGATGACTCATAAGCGAGCCAAACTAGGTCCAAGAATTCCCTTCACCATGTCATTAGACCCATATGACGGACTACCCGAGGCACCAATTATGAGATAAAATCTAGCAACACATGTTACTCGTCGCATAAAACTTCTTGGTAGACAACATAACATATCTTCTTTAGATGGAGAAATAGCAATTCTTGGCAAGAGCACTCTAACTTTAGTGTGCTGTCCGACGGCAATCTCAACATTGATGACATTAGGATCAAAACATTTGCATATCAACCTCGTGCCATTACATATTCCATTTTCCGGATCGAGATCCCTTAAAAAGAATAACCAAGCATCTAATTTTCAGGCACAAATAATGAGGGGGCAATCCGCTTACGTTGAGCGAGTTTAAGAATTATGAAGGATAGAATTCGTGTGTGTCATCTTCTGCTTCATCAAAACTATAGAATACCTTCTCTTGGCCAGGAAATCTATCAATCAACATATCAATGATGATGTCAACATGTTCATTTTTAGTTGATAAGATTGCTTTTGAAACTATATCAGCAAATGAATGAGCGTCGGTGGCAAAGGAAAGAAATATTTTATTGATCAATGTATCCTTTAAGGTAGCCAGAAAGGAAATATTTCATTGATCAATGCATCCTTTGAGGTAGCCTTATCAATGTATAAAATGGTCATGTCATCACGTATGCGTACATAGTCTTCACTGATGACCTCTTCAACTCCGTCACTAAATCATAATAGGAAGTTTGAAAACCATAGGTGTGTCTGTGCCCTCATGTTTATGGTTAACCGCCTTTTTTTATTCTAGGCCAAAGAGGTTACATCCGTAGACTTGAATCTACAACCTGCGCTCGTGTTCCACGTCTTAAGACTGGTAAAACTTGTCTAAAATCCCCTCCTAAAATTATTATCTTGCCACTGAATGGAAGTTTGACCCCGATAATGTTTTGCATAGTTCGATCTACCGCCTTCACAGCTTTTCAAAATAGTTTAGCAAGGATACTTTGTTTTTGATGTGTAATTAAGTTCTGTTGTAAGATTATTGGGATCTTAATAAAGAATAAGCTGTTCTTTTTTTCTTTTTTTTGCCCACCTGTCATGTTATTTTCCGCAACCTTGACGAAAGTGGTGGTAAGTGCATAACGAAACACGAGACCGAATTAGTGGGAAGCAATGCTGTTATACATGAATGTGTTCCCAGTTCCTTTCAGGGCCATCAATAAAAAACATGCCAGGAGAGTCAGCATCAACATGTCTCATGATGGAATCATATGTGATTTTTTTATCAGTGTAAAGAGAATGTCGAGTGAGTATATCTTCATCTTGTACAACTATCAAGCACTCCTCGTGTAATTTACGACATCTAAATATATATAAACGTACATTCGTAATAATGTTGGAAGATCAAATTACTAAGACTCTGACTCATATGTTGTAGAATTGATGATATGTCCGTTAGAACCATATTTTAAACCCGCTCTACACTTGCATAATGTAAGTTGTACACTTCTGAAAGTGATTCGTAATGGTACTTCCGAACATCTCCTGGCTCAAAATAGATGTAGGCCCTTTAACATGTTGCAATAGTAAACGTAGATAGAACTGCTCTCCTTTAGTCGGATTAGCTAAAACCATTCTTCCTATATTTTTCCCTTTTTTGAAGGTTATAATTGTGTGTACTCTTATTACGTGTTTAGTACTTGGGGAGTCTTTATAAAAAAATTCCTCAGCGTTTACGTTTGTTTGGTCTAATTTGAGAAGTTGGTAACCAATAAGGACATGAGACTTGTGAATTCATGTTTAATTATAATTGATAGTTAAGTTATGTTAAACAAGAAGTTTAATATTGCAGCAAAATAAATACATGGATGCTTAAAAAATAAAAGCATAAAACTTATTCTTCACCACTGTCACTTTCATCAATCAAAACATAAACTCTTTTCCTACCAACTAGGATTACTCGACTCTCAACGGGTGTCGATGAAGTTTCTTCTTCCTCATCATCTTCGTCATCACTTGAGATGACAATAACGTCATCTCAATTCCAGTTGATCAAGTTAGGGTTGAAAAATAGGTTTGGATGTGAAGCATGGTTAGGAGGGGGATGAATCTGTATACAAAAAAACAATATAAGGATAAAGTATAATGACACTAAACACGAGTGTAAAGAAAACCATCCTCAAGATTATCATCAAAATTTTCTTTCATTTTTTAAGTTTATTCTTATCTTCTCTCGCGCGAATCTAAGCTATGATAGCACAAACACAAATTGAATTGAATAATCATCTCGTCCGTTATGGTTGTATTGAAACACGACTAGACATGAAATACATAGCGGGAATGTGTTGTATTCAAAATAGTTGAAACATAAAACACTAAATATGGCAAGGGTTTCTCTATTGCTTATATAAGTTGTTATACATTTCATTCGAGTTTGCTTTTATTCGCTTAAATTTACATAGAGGAGAAGAGATGGAATTAAAAATTAAAAGAAATATTGGTGATGATCTTGATATTGGTTTTCTTTACACTCGTGTTCAGTTTCATTCCACTTTGTCCTTATATTATTTTTTTATATACAGTTGTATCCCCATCCTAACCATGCTCTACATCTTAATGCTCCACATCCTAGCCCGTTTTCAACCCTAACTTGATCAATTAGAATTGGGATAACGTTATTGTCATCTCAAGTGATGACGAAGATTATGAGAAAGAAGAAACTCCATCGACACCCATTGAGAGTCGAGTAATCGTAGTTGGTAGGAAAAGAGTTTATGCTTTGATTAATGAAAGTGACGATGGTGAAGAATAAGTTTTATGCTTTTATTTTTTTAGGATCCATGTGTTTGCTTATTGTTAAACTATCTTGTTTAACAAGAACTATCAATTATAAATAAACAATGAATTCTACATGCCTCGTGCCCTTATTGTAACTGCCCTTCTTTGAATTGAACAGAACAGACGTAAACGCGAGGCAATATTTGTATAAAGACATCCCCAAGCACTATACACGAAATAAGAGTACACGCAAGTGGAACCTTCAAAATAAAGGGAAATGGGAGGAAGAATGGTTTCCGCTCATCCTGCTAAAGGAGAGCGGTTCTATCTACATGTACTATTGCAACATGTTAAAGGGCCTACAAGCTTTGATTATCTTTACACGGTCAATGACGTATTATACACTACGTTTCATAGAGTTGCCCGCGAAAAGGGGATTAATAAAGAGTGGTGATTACATACATGTTTGTCTACGTGAGTCCTCTACGTACAAGATGCTCGTCATTCTTAGAAGACTATTTG
>BQNB010119622.1:0-17587 GCA_026074375.1 Tanacetum coccineum
TGTAGCAGACTCTAAAGCATAATCCCAAAAAGATAACGACAGAGTTGTAAGATTCATTATTGATCGAACCATGTCTAGCAAGGTACGATTTCTCTTTCAGATACAGCCATTATGTTGTGGTGTGTATGGAGGAGTAAGCCGTTGGAAAATTTCACAAGCTTTCAGATAATATTTAAACTCTTTACTTATATATTCGCCTGCTCGATCCGATCGAAGAGCCTTTATAGTCTTCTCGATTTGATTTTCCACTTTATTCTTAAAAACCTTGAATGTTTAAAAAACTTCATGTTTATGTTTAAGTAAATAAACATAACCATAACGACTAAAATCATCTGTAAAGGAAATGAAATATCTAGCACCTTGTCTTGACACATGTCTAACTGGACCACAAACATCTGTATGTATTAGCGCAAGAAGATCAGTCTCCCTCTCCGTACGATGCAGAAAAAGTTTCCTTGTCATCTTACCAGATAAACAAGATACGCATTGATAAAAGGATTCATCATTCGTTGACTTTAAAAGCTCATCATGCTGCAGCTTTTCAATATGTTTCTTGCTTATATGAGCAAGACAGTAGTGCCACAGATAAGTAGATTCCAAGTTATGTTTGGATTTTTTATTGCTAACATTATAAATAGAATTAACATTTAGCACAAGATTAAGCATGTCAATTTTATAAATACCATCACGTGGAATATCATTAAAATAAAGAACATCATTCTTAGAAACTGAAATTCCATAATATGTAAAACGTTGGATAAATCCATTGTTAACCAAATGAGAAACTGAAACAACACGTAGGTGCATAATGACACTTGTCTAAACAAATAACTAAGCCATTATGCAAAACTAAGTTAAAACTTTAGAAAGCTTCTACTTCTGCACGAGCACCATTGCCCATGTACAAATAGACAACTCCTTGTTTCAGCTTCCTTTCACCTCTAAGACCCTGTTTTGTGTTACAAATGTGAGTACCACAACCAGTGTCACACACCCAGGATTTATTGAGGAGAGAAAATAATTTTATTGTGAAGATACCTAAAGTACTGGCAATGCCAACATTCTTTTTTTCTTCATTAACTCAGCAAGCTAGACTAGACAATTCTTCTTCCAATAACCCACCTCCTTACAGTGGTGGTAGGCGTCATCCTTTACCGGGTGCTCTTTACCAGCAGGTTTAGGGTTTTTAGGCTTAGGCGCATAAACTAGTTTATTCTTTCACTTGCCTTTTCCTTTACCATTCCCTTAGCAGTTTGCGGTTCCTTATTGGGTTTCTGGATTCTACCACCTTGAATCGCTAGGACTTGAGGTGTAGCAGCATTTTTAGGCAAACCCTTCTCATACTCAATAAGCAGAGCATGTAGTTCACCAATCGTCTTCCCCATATTATGCATATTGTAGTTCCTTACAAATCCGGCAAAGTCACTAGTGAGGCCGTTCAAAATTAAACCAACATTAATTTCTTGCAAGAGGACATAACCAAGACGTTCCAATTGCTCCAATAAGCAGAGCATGGAAAGTCTGAATTACGTAAAACCTCTCAACTTCAGCTTGTTTCTCAAACATAGATTTAAGCTCCTGAAGCATGTCATAAGGCAAGGAGTTTTCAAACTGCCTGTGAAGTTCAGGAGTCATACTTCCGAGCACAAGACATGTAACCTCATTATAAACATTTTAAATCTTGTTCCAGTCCTCAAATGCTTGATTTGTGGAACCGGTAACAGTAGCAGGGGGAATAAGTTGTTCAATGATATTAAGTTTCTTTTCAACTCGAAGGACAAGCTTTAGTGAAAAAAACCAATCATTGAAATTTGAACCAGAAAGTTTTTTTCTTTCAAACATCGACTTGAAAGCCGAATGGTTTATGTTTTGAGCAGGTAATGCCATCTACAGAACATATAATATTTCAAAATTTTAGTATTTTCGATAATACTCCTTAAGAAAATTAACTATACATGTTTAATCAATAAACAATCAATTTTCTAAAGCTAGGATCCTACTTGACATGCCACCATCACATCAGTTGATCTGCTAGAAATGGTGTATTCGAAAGGTAATTGACGATCAATAATTACCACAAGTGCAATTCCTAGAACATTATGGGACTTATTTTATTTCACTAATGAACAAGTAAGCATGTTTCATCCCATCTATGCCTCGAGCTTATTGTCTCATGTCACACCCCGCCAAGGCGGAAACGCGAGGCGTAACAAGAATGGATATCATCACAACACAATGGCGTCTATATAGAGAATACTAAAATGCATACAATAAAGTAAAGTATAGACACCAAGTGTCATAACAATACCCATAACTAGGCAAAACATAAAAGGCGTCTTTATTGATGAAAAGGAAGTTCTCGTCAATAGGAGACATGCAACCTATATCCATACAATGCTAAACATCCACATATAAACTTCAAGATCATCTTAAGGTCTTTTCTAGCCACTTCTCACTATCTTAAGAATCCTCATGACTTCACACCTGAAAATGATGCTTAAAAAGTCAACACAATAGTTGGTGAGAGTCACAGGTTTAAGACACACAAATCAATCTTTTAAATCCGATTACTGTGATTATCAAAACAATAAGGACAATTATGCAAAATATGACTATCTAACAGCCATCCACATACTGGGTAGGAACGATATACCCCCCGATCCATGTACAACAACTGGTGTAGTATGCAACGTTAACCCCCGGATCTATTTCAACTTAACTAGGTAGGAACTTACCAGCCGAGTCCATATGTCACTTTACGAACCTAAAAGTCTACCCCTGGAACGTTATACTTAGGCCTGGACCAAACAATCATTAGTATTATTTCAACCCTTCATTGTTGAATTGATTAGTAAAGACCAACTCCCAACCAACTAATCACATCACAAACTACTCCAATTGATCACTAAGCCATGGAGCGTATCACAAAACCCACTCCAATTGATCACTAAGCCAGGAATGTATCACACAACCCACGTCCGAAAAATTGATCTACTAAGTCATGGAGCATATCTCATCAACGCCACTCCAATTGAATCACATAACACGTAGGTGATTCACCCAGGACATATCACACATTTCAGTAGTATTAGTCAACCCGTCAGTTGTTTTAAATTGAAGTATAAAGACCCACGAACCCCCAACCCGAACCAAATATCACGAAGCAATAACGCGTGCAATAATCACAGCAATTAAAACAGTTTAACACATAGCATCATTTTCACCCCAATAAAACACAAGAAAAAGGGGCTATGAAACTCACCTGAAGCTTAGCTTCCAAAAAGATCCAATCAAAATCTCACAAAATATCACAACCAAATCTAAACAAATAAACACATTATTACTACCTAATCAATTAGGCATTCAACCAATATGATGTAACTTCAACTAGATGATAAAACATCCTAGCTTAATATAGCAGAGTCCTATAACATAAAACCATTTACCCATTCTTACATATTTCATTTAGAACTTAAATGCTACAACTTTAAACTTTCTGGTTTTAAGCAGAATTTTACTCTCAGTTGCGTGCCCTAAACACACTACTTAAACACTCCCATAATTCAAACCAAAATTCACCATGCTACATATATGTCCTATGAACCTATCATAGCTCTCCCAAAGTCACTACCATTTTATAAATACCCCTTAGAAATTCATTAATCCAAAGTGTTTAAAATTCGTCCAGAATCTGACCTTCTAAAAGTATGACATTAATTACTCAACTTAGACCCAATTCAGAGGTCACACACAATATATGAACTAACTTCCACGTGACTTAGAGCCTCTAACTCAGTGTCTAAGTATTTTTAGAAAAATCAAAACCAAAACTGAAATTCGTCACTGTTTTACACACTGATTTTGTAATGACCATTTAACCCACTTCCCGACCATAAAAACTTATGAGGCCGACTTTTCTAGAAAGTAGGCTCTCTGAGGTTATCTCCAGTATGTTGTAAATTATTTATTTGATCTTTTATGACCGCATTATGCTCGTTACAAAACGGCCTAACTTTCTGCAGTGAATTAAACACCTAATTCGAGTGATCTAAGCCCTAACGCATGATCATATCGCTAATCTAATTAATCAAATGATTAAACTAACATTAATATATCATAAACTTTCTGGAAATTAAACACCCTATTTTATAAACCCTATTTTAAACCATAATCCATCATAACTAAGTTACTAGAAAAATAAACGAACTAGAATTAACAAATCGAATTCGTACCTTAAGATTAAACCAAGAAAAATTTCGTTTCTCTCTTCCCTTTCCTTAAGGCCGGTCGAACTCAAGTATGGGGAGGGTTAAGGATTTTAATCTTGTATTTATAAGTTCCTTAAATGTGTTTTAGTTTGAGTATAATTAGGTTTTAGATTAGGATTAGGATTTCTCTATTTTTTTTTCTTTTTAATCCTTTAAAATTCGGAAACACTATTCATCCAATAAAAAAAATATTTTTTATTTATTTATTTTTTAATTAATTAATTATCTTTATACCTTAAGTTTTATAAAAACCTAAACTAAATTGTTAAACCATTTTGCTTGAAAATTACTTTTTAAAAATAACTTTTCATTTCCAAATCCACTTTCTAAAAATAGAAAATCTTCCAAAACTCTCATATTTTAACAAACTCATTTCCCTTAACTTAACCTCTAAAACCTAAACTTATCTTAAATTACTAACATAAAAATACGTATACGTACAATTACTTACACAATTAACGCGAAACCGCTTCGATCACCAAAATTATTTCCTTGTCACCAAAAGTGAACGAAATGAACTTCACAAAGTTCAACACAAATCCAATCCCATTAAGACGATCACGCTCAATGGATTGATTATCCAATATCACATATCCCACACCACATAAAAACACATACTAACACATAGAATCACATAAACCATATTTGAACAGACACATAAGTCAACAACACTAAAAACGTTGGACCAACCTGCCCAAGTCATGGTTGTCACATTATCCCCTCCCTCCTTAGAGGAAATCTCGTCCCGTGATTTAACTAGCCAATGAATCAGCACGATCAACAAACAACTGAGGATACTTTGACTTCATATAAATATAATCCCTATCAGCTCCCAAGAAACTCAGGGCCACTCTTAGTAATTCCAACGAACTTTACTAACGTTATCCTACTACGCTTCAACTCATAACTTCATGAACCATTACTTTACTGGTTCCCTCAACAAAACGAAGAGTTTTGTCAACCTTTATTTCATCTAATGGCACATGTAAACTAGCATCTGCCAACATTTCTTCAAGTTTGACACGTGAAACGTATCGTGTACCCCACTTAATTCCTCTGGCAATTTCAATCGATAAGCCACCAGACCGATCCTTTCAAGAATCTCAAATGGTCCTACGTATCTTGGTGCTAACTTTCCTTTTTCCCAAAACGTATACACCCTTTCCAAGTGATACTTAACATCGAACTCGATCTCCAACTTCAAAATTCCAAAGGTTACGTCTATTTGTAGCATAACTCTTTTGACGATACCCTCGCCGCTTTTGACTCTCCTTTATCAACACAACGTTATCATTCATTTCTGAACCAACTCAGGTCAAATCAAACTACTTTCCCCAATCTCAGCCCATAAACATGTAACCTACACTTCCTTCGACAAGCTTCAAACGGTCAGCACATCTTTATACTCGAATGATAGCTATTATAGTAAGCAAAACTCAGCCAAATGGGAGATTGAACAATCCGGCTGCCAACAAAATCAATTACACAGATTCCCTCAGACATTATCCTCTAGACTAAATCGTAGACGCTCCACTTAACTTTGTCCATCCGTTTGGGGATGATAAGCCGTACTCATATCCAACCTCCTTCCTAATGCTTTTTGCACAGTCTGCCAGTAACGCGACGTAAATCGTCCATCTCTATCCGAAATAAATCGACAATCAGAAACTCTCTGTCTCACGAATATTTCATCGGACATAGATCTTGCCAACTTCTCAATACTATAATCGCTTCTCTTATAGCATGGAAAGAGCTAACATAGTCATGTCTATCGACTATCACCAAATCGGTCATGCCACTTTTGACCTAGGTAACTTAGTGATCAAATCCATAGTGATCTTATTCCCACTTCCATTCAGGTATCTCAGTTGTTGCAGTAAACCTGAAAGGCCTTTGATGTGCTCACCTTTACCTTAACATGTTCAAACACATTACTAAACAGAAGTAGCAATATCTCTCTTCATTCCCGACCACCAATACATATCTCGAAGATCATAGTACATCTTATCTGCTCCTGAATGCACAGAGTACTTAGACTTATATCTGCGTCCATAACTACATATTCTCATTCCTCCTGCTAATTGGATACCCATAAATGGATCCATAAAAATACAACTCTCAGCCCTCTTTCTGTTCCATCTGCTGGATCCAAAACCATGCAGATTCTCCATAAGTATATTCTCTTATCTAAGCGCCTCTATTTGGGCTACTTGTATCCTTTCCTTCATTCCAATTTGAACTGTCATTAGCCATGCCCTTACAACGTCTAGGTTTCAAACCGCTCCTTCTACAAAGTGCATCAGCCCACAACATTCGCCTTACAGGATGTAAACGATCTCGCATCACAAATCACTAAATCAACTCAATCCATCTCCTTTGGCCGGCATATTCAGCGCATTCGTGATCAAAAGAATGTGTTAAGGCTTTTGTTATACCGTATAGGATAACACTCTTAAGTACCATACAAATAAAGTCTCCAAGCCTAAGCAAATACACAGCTCCCAATTCCAATCATTGCGTCGTATAATTATTCTCATGGTTTATTCGTTCCTTCGATGCATAAGGCAAAACTTTGCTCTTGCATGAGTAACACAGGTAGACCCAATCCTTGGTTTGATGCATCACAATAAACCAACGAAATCTTCCACTCCATCAGTACAGTCAGATAAAAAATATAGTGGTGCATCGCACAAGGAATCTTAGAATTTGAAAAGCTTCTTCTTGCTCCACGCCCCACACATACTTCTGATTCTTCTGAGTTAACGAGGTAAGAGGTTTAGCAATTTTAGAAAAATTTGCGATAAACCGTCGGTAATAACCGGCTAATTCCAAAAATTGATCGAATCTTCCAAAGTGTCGGTAGGGTCTTCCAAGTCTTTACTACTTCTATTTTGCTTGGGTCTACAAGTAAACCATTCTGGTTCACCACATGACCAAGAAAGTGCACCTCTTGCAACCAAAAATTTCGACACTTGGAGAACTTGGCATACAGCTTCTCCTTCGTTAACAGTTCCAACACCAAACCCAAATAAACTTCATGGTCTTCCTTCGTCTTTGAGTAGATTAAGATGTCATCGATGAACACAATAACAAACTTAAGTACGGTTTACAAACCTTGTTCATCAGATCCATGACAACTGCAGGTGCATTGGTTAGCCCAAAAGGCATAATCGTAAACTCAAAATGTCTGTATCGTGTTCAAACGCCCCCGTCTTAGGTATGTCGACCTCCATGTACGGCAGGAGTTTGATGATAACATGACCGAAGGTCTATCTTGGAGAAAAATCACGATCCTTGTAGTTGGTCAATCAAATCATCAATCCTTGGAAGAGGATATCGATTCTTAATCGTCAACTTGTTCAGCTCTCTATAATCGATACACATACGTAGCGAACCATCCTTCTTCTTGACAAATAACACTGGCGCTCCCTATGGAGAATGACTAGGTCGTATGAACCCCTTGTCTTGCAACTCTTGCAGCTGCCCAGACAATTCTTGCATCTCTAAAGGCGCTAAACGATATGGAGACTTCGCAAATTGGCGCGCTCCAATTACTACTAGAATTCTATTCGAAACACCACTAGTCGTATGTGGAGGCAATCCGACAATCCTCTAAAACTACTCCTCAAACTCGACGGACTAACGGATAGTCAGTTCAAAACTTATGGATCCTCCTCCTTTGCACTCTTCAATGCTTTGGTGATTCTACCGCTCGTATCTTCATTTACCCTAAGGATCTTACACTCTCCACTGGTATTTTCTACTACTTTATCATGACACAACGATTACAGCCTTATCTGACAACCAATCCATTCCCATATCAACTCAAGCTTCCATGACCCAAAGGTATACAAAGTTTATGGGTAAGACAGGGAACCTCCTAGTTCTAGTTTGGGCAGTCACGGATAATTCATCAACTTCCACTTTCTTACCATGCACTACTTCTAGCACATAACCGAACAGGATTCACATTACGTAGTTCACATTAGAGTAGGGGGCGGCAAATTTAGTAGATACGAAACTAAAATCGGCTCCAAAATCAAATATTAGGTAACAAAGTGATCATTCAGAAGAGACGTACCCGTTACAAACGTTATGGGATCCCTGGACCGCTTCCATTTCATTCACATTCACTGTATATAAAAAAAAGAGAAAGCACTTCCACTAAACCTGATTCCATTCGGTCGTATTTCGGCTGCCCTCCAAATGCCAATTGATTTCCAACTTGTCCAGTACTTCAAGGCAACCTTGGTACAGAGTATTGTCGGAAAAGATCTGGGCTATCCACACTCATAACACACTCTCGGATTGTAACTCATTCTGCACATCGTTCACCAGGAGCTGACTTGCCTAACGCGTGCCCGACAATCCTTGACAAAATGACCCGGTTTTTGTACAATTGAAAAGCACAATCTGCAAATCCATTTACTGGTGATAAAGTAAAGGCACTTTTACGAAAACTTAGGATTTTTAGATGCCCGGCTTTCATTTCTAGTAGAGTTGATGCACGTAACCCAGTTCTCCGTCTTTTCCTTCTGTTGTCCTTTCCAAGATCCTCCAGTCATACAAGGCCCTCCACGTCCCTTTCTCTATCACTTATTCTTTGTCACTGTACCTCCCACAACTGACTGCTTCGTCAGTAAGAAATTCTAGCCCTCAATATGCAATTAAATCCTGAATGGTAGTTGGTTGGGATTGACCCCTAGAAGCATTCCTCTAATCTCAGGATCCAGTCCAGCAATGTACCTCTAATATGAATGACTCAGGTGTAACTAAATGTGGGAACCAACTTGCCAACTCATGAAATCTACTGTGTAAGCAGCATGATAGAGTCCACCATCTTGTGATTCCAGAACTCATTCTCCGAACCTTTTCCATTCATTACTTGGAGCAAAATTCTTCAACCATTACTTATGCTTTAACATCGTATCCATGATATAGGCCATTGCAGCCCACACACGTCCTCTCCTGGACATTGAGTTTTCCACCAAGTCAAAGCCGTTATTTACTAGTGAGACTTGTAGCATATCTTACTTTTGGTTCTCGGCACAACCCACTGTATCAATACATTTTCCATTTTCTCGTCTATAATAACAGTAACTTGCTACTGCACCACCTTCCCCATCGTAACTCTGGGATGCAAGATAGGAATGTCTTAAAAGAGCTCCATTGTTTCCCATCATTTCCATTTCCATCCACCGTTATTACCAAATTAGCATTAGTCGATTGTTAGCACTTGAGTGATGATGCTTTTGTAGTTGCTAAGTGAGCGATAAAGAGTAGCAACGTCGGGATTCTCGTTATTGTTGCTAGCAACTAAGGACCACTTCGCGGTTTGGGAGCTATTTTCTATAAGATAATAAATAATTATATCATTAGAGATTAATACGGATCATGATGTTCATCATACTATCATGAACCATATCACATAACACATCACAATAATCCATGGTAATCAATACTGCAAGTCCACCTGTGTCGTGGTGCATGTATAATTGATGTTTGGCCACCATAATTAAGATGCCCCTTTTTACAGTGTACTCCCTCCGAGTGAAGACAACTTCATACAATTAAATACACCTCCATAAGCACCTGATACAAATAAACCCAACACATAACACAAAAATAATCCTACGTAAACACTTTTAATAATAATACTAGACTTAAATCCAACATCGAAAATAACATTCCCTAATATGGATCCAAACGCCAAAAGAATACAAAACGGCTAAAACATAACAACTTACTTAGAACACATTGACAGTGATAAGACGCACTGCCACGATCAGACTTAGTGGTCTTTTTCCCCACACAGGCTTGCCAACTTGACAGTGAACGTCAAGGTCTGAATCCATTTCATTCCTCACATCATCTCTACTTCTAATAACCTCCATTCATGTAAACTCATCCGAATCTGGGATAGTCGACATGTTCAAACTCATTCTGTGACTCCTTTGCTGAAATAGGTGTAAGATCCACAAATTTCGACAGGTCGCGTTTCCTTTGTCGTTCCACTGACTCTTCTTTTGACTTTCGAACCCCTTGAAGTCGTTCCGGAACTCTGGTATATAAATATATGGAAGTCATCCTTGGCAATAATTCCTCGTTCAAACTCCTGGATTTTTTTCTTTTTTCCATCAACCTCCCTTCAACGTCATCTTGTCTCAACTTTACAAGGCCATAAGCAATGGAACTCAATCTTGCGTTTACACCCGTCTGATTTTGTTAATCTCACACACCAAGTTGCAAAATCCACTGAAGCATGATATTTTCTACGGATAGGAGGAGACATACTACAATAGATCACATAATATAGACTATATCAGGACACAGATCTCGAAATAACAAAGAAACCTGAACTTATATATATATATATATATATATATATATATAGTATATAGTAGTATATATATAAGGTACTTTATAAAACTTTAGGAAAATAAGCATAATTAGTATATACTTACACATAACCCTAAAATGCATCTATATGAGGGACCCTTAAGCTATAGTCTAGGCTCAACCACCTAGTTCTCTATAACCATCAGCTCTGATACCAATCTTGTCACAACACCGCCAATGCAAAAACGCGAGTCTCCCCCACCCCCACTTAACGCACACACTGCGTAAAACAAGAATGCGATATCATTTACAACACATGTGTCTCTATAGAGAATACTAAAATGTATAGCTAAAGTAAAGCAAAGACACTGAGTTTTAATGCCATAGGTGTCATAACAATACCCAAAACCTAACCAAAATCCAAAAGACGTCTTTATTTGATGATCGAAAAGTTAGCGCCAATCAAAAGCACATGCAACAATTATTCAAATTCAATCAATGCAAAAATTCAAGACAAGAAATAGAATTCTTCATGACATCTTATGGTCTTTTACTAGCCACTTTTTTCAATCTTATTTCCATCACGGTTGGTGAGAGTCATAGGTTTAAGACTCATATTAATAACCCTTTCAAACCAATTAATGTGATTAACAAAACAATATAGGACACTTATGCAACATATGAACTTATGCTAACATGCAATCCACATACTAGGTAGGAACGTTACCCCTGATCCATTATAACAACCGGGTAGGAACGTTACCCCCGATCCCATATCAACAACTAGGTAGGAACGATACCCCCATCCCATAGTCCTCTTACCGCACTACTAAAAAAAAAGTCTACCATTTGGAGCTTATACTTAGGCTATGGACCTAGACAATATTG
The DNA here is from genome assembly GCA_026074375.1 of Tanacetum coccineum. Lineage (NCBI taxonomy): Eukaryota > Viridiplantae > Streptophyta > Magnoliopsida > Asterales > Asteraceae > Tanacetum > Tanacetum coccineum. Next base: position 11,496 of record BQNB010119622.1, read on the forward strand.
GGTAGGCGTACCCCTCGATCCTCCAAATCACTATTATTGAGTAGAGCTACTCCCCGATCCCCAAATCACTAACACTTGACATGTCATTATAGAACATGCACGTAAACCACATTTCAACATGCAACCATAAGTCAAATATAGCAATCACATAAATGTCCACATGAAAAGCAAAACCCATAATCACAATCACTACAAAACATTTTACATCATTCCAGCCCAATGTAAAAAAATTTAAAATTGGGACTAGAAACTCACTCTGATGCTTACTTCCACAAAGATCAATCAAAACTTCACAAATTTCACGAACAATCTAACAATAAACACATTATTAGTTACCATCAATTAGGGCATTCATTTTGATGTTGCTTTTCTTTCTGAATCTGGATCACTTTCCATACTAGCTATCATCCCATAAATCTTCAAAGCACCCTCATGAGCATCCTCATGATCTTGCCAATTGATAAAAGTATCAACTGAAATCAAAGCTTGAGAATCATCTGTCTTCTTTCTTGCATTCTGAGTCTTGTATGCTGAGTACCTTTGGCTGTCTTGACTAGCTTTTGCTTTGCACTCCCTAGCAAAGTGACCCTTATGTGAAAGTTTTAATTCAACCAACACACAACCCCTCTATTTATACTAAACATACAATGGCAAAATGGTAAATATTACACCTAAAAATTCAAAAAAAACACTCCTCCTCGCTCCCCACTGGTTTGAAATTCAAAATTCAAAATTTTAAACTATTTCCACCAAAAACCGGTTAGGAACCGGTTATTAAAACCGGTCCCTAAAAAACCGATTCAAACCGGTCAAAAATTTGAAATGGCAAACCGGTTGGGAACTAGCGGTTTGGCCAAAAATCGAATCGGTTTTGGTCTAACCCGGTTTTGACCGGTTACGGTTTTTGGTTTTTTGGGGTTTTGGTTTTGGTTTTGGTTTTTGATTTTTTTCATGTCTATTCCCCACATATGCACCTTGAACCTTTAATATTCTCTTTCTTTACGCCTCTTTTCACGGATCTTCCCTCTCTTGAACTGTTCCATCATATCCCTTGTAGGCCTGGTACCTGATATTCCTTCAAAACATGCATTTTCAGACAAGGCTAGTAGAGTAGTTCTTTCTCTTTTCTTTCCTTGTCTTTCAGCATCGATTCCTTCTGAAATTTAAACATCAAAAATGCAGCTTCACGGGCTTTTTGTTCTTGTATATACGTAGTATAAAGATACAAAAAGCTCTGCAATATTATTGTAAAGTTGGTCTTCCTCAATGCCTCTACCATGAGCTGCAATCTGTATATCAAGTGGTACAATATACCCTTTTACATTCTTTAAAATAGATACGCATGATGTAATCTTCCATTCTTGTTGGTCTTCTACAGTGACGGGTCGTGGAGGTGAGTGCATGACAGTGACATGTAGCAAACCATTAGCTTTTAGGATTCAATTTGTGTTTAAACATTGGTGGGTCTGATGGTTCCACTTGTACTTCTACCATTCTAACGATTCTTTCTTTTGTACCCAAGTTAAATGCAGCCTACTATTTTGCAGGCGTGTACTTGATGAACTTTGAATCTTCTTGATTTTTTTTGTTGTGTGGTTTCTTCAATATCCTTATGCTTGTCGTCATCTTCTTTGTCATCTTTCAAAATCAGTGGGACGATATCTTTGTGCTGTAAATAAACGAAATTTTTTAATTAGTATTTGCACTCAAACTGGTTTCACACTTTCACACAGAATGTTCTTATACCAGATTTGAAGAAGAATAGAGGATGCTGTGCATAATGGATTTTAGAGAAATATCCACTATCACAAGATGAAAGTACAGGGATGTTTAAAAACATGTTACTCATATTTTATATGGTACAACTATATCAAGCAGGATGTTTGCATTTAAATTGTTGCTAGAAGGTTACAGGAGTGAGTTCTTAGCATTCATTCCACATTCTGGTCTAAGTATGCTGTAATAAAATCACAAGGGCTCGATGTCTGGCTTCACTTTGATCAATCTGTAGAAAACTAGAAGGGGGGGTTGAATAGTTTACCGCTTTTTAAATTAAGGTTTTAAAGTGTTTGTAAAAATTCTAGATTCGACTTTATGTGAATTCAACACTTACACAATATGGACAATATACTTATCTAAACAATTAATAGGATAGTATGGAAGAATAATGTAAGACAAGAGATAAGAGTAAGAACAATCAAACCACAACGCGAGGATTTATAGTGGTTCGGCAAAGAAGCACCTTTTCGCCCTACTCTACTTCTCTAGCACCTAACTCGAGAGTTTTCTTCACTATGTCAACAAGCTCTCTTATGGCGGAGAAAACCTTACACAACTTTCGCTTATCTTGATTTCTGACACTAAGCTAGATGTCAAGTTCTAATCTTAGCTAGATCCAATCTACCACAACTACACAACTTCACTACACAACTTTGCTTCACGACTTGATCACGACTACACAACTTCTTCACACCTTAGTTTTCTTTACACCACTACTTCACTAAGCCACTACTATAATCACACCTAACTAACACTACTAGGAAAGATCACCAAGATCTAACTATACTTACAACAATCACCTAGATCTAGCAACTACACAACTTTACAAGATTTACAAATGATTTACAAGTTATGATATGGATACAATAAGATTGCAACAACACACAAAGGTGTAATACTTCTTCACTTGATGGTAGGAAGTATTCTTCTCTTGCACTTGAGAATTTGAGCTTGGATCACTTGGAAACAAAGCTTTAAGATTAAATGATCAAAAGATTTTAATGAGACGTGTAGGCTGTTTTTTATTAGAAAGAATGAGTGCAAAATGTGAGAAAATAGAGGAGAAAAGTCCAGTATTTATAGGACATTCTGGAGGAGCGTCTACCTATGGTCGGTCCCCTTAAATAAGTGGGTGGTCCCCTTAAAGATAAGAGAGCCGCCCGTGTATTTAAGGGGGGCGCCCTAGAATAGGCGCTCCCCAGTTTGTCCTGTTGTGTATGGGGAGATTTTCTAGAACTTTCTAGCCGTTTTAGGTCTGAAAATTTGAATTTCAAAATGTTTATTTTGAATAAAATATTTCTTTTAATTGTAGAAAATGTTTTGTAATATTTACAAAAATGTTTACAACATTTTATAAAAGTTTGAGGTTGAATAAAAATTTCTTTTGATCATAAAATGCATTAAGCATTTATTTATTCATACCTTTAAGTGATAAAATTTTCGAAATGAAAATTTACTACTAATTACTTGTTTACGTTTAATTTTACATTAAACGTTTTACATTAAACGTTTTTATATTTTGTGATTATCAAAACGTAAAGATGTGAAAAATATTAATAACGTTTTTAGGCATTATTTCTATCAACAATCTCCTCTTTTTTGATGATTACAAAATTTAAGCTCATTAAATGTAAAATTATTTTTAAACAAGTAATTAGTGAGTTTTATGTCATTTCTCCCCTTTTTTGTAGATTCAAAAAGGCATCGTCGAGAATTGCTAGTAAAATCGACGGAATAAATGCTCCCCATTGATGTGTGTTCCCCCCTCGTTCGAGGGCACCAAGGAATCGAGTTATGGTTTCTTTGCTACAAAAATGAGTTAGAACAATACAAATATTTCTAACATGTAGCAAGAAGGAAGAAAAAATATGACAAGTGCAAGCAAACATCAAAGCAAAAGATACTTCATTCATTTGGGACAATGTGTGTGAACTACACACAAGCATACATAAAAAGAAAAACAAATATGCTTTAGAAGCATAAAAAAAATCCTAAATAGACATAGAAGGATTTTTACTTGCTTGCGACACAAAAGGGTTTGACGATTATTTGTAGGCGTATTACGAGATTAGTTGGTTGTTGATGGAGAGTTTGGAACGGAGTCGGTTGTGGAAGGGTAATCTCTTTGAACTCTAGGTGCTGGATGTGGTCGAGTGAGAAGGAATTTAATCCAATTGATATCCTCACTTAAAGCAAGGAATTGTTTTTGGGTAAAGATGCAACAAGGGAAATACTTAACATGGGTTTCAACTTGGTTAATGTTGAGGGTGTGTGGTAGGTTTAGAGAGTAAGGTGATGAGGGAATGTTGTTTTGTTGTTGGGAGAGATGCATGGCTAAGAGGTTTGATAGGTCTTGTAGTTGATTAATGTCATTAACTAGGCTTTCTCTACTTAGAGATAAAGGTGGTGTGTGTTGAGTTTGATTGTCACTTTGAGGTAGAGCTTGAGTGTGAGTAACATGTGAATTGATAGGTGAGATGGGAGATGGAGGATGTGAGACGACTTGTGATGATGTGGGAGTGTCCTTAATGTAAGGATTTGGCAATGCTTGATTGAGGTGATTGTTTTCTTGAGATGGTTCATGATGAGGAGTGGGTGGTTTTGGCATTGGTGTAGGTGAATTTACATTGAGCTCATTGGATGTATTACAAGGGTTTAGTTTCTTCCTCCAAATGGGTTGCACACTCATTTTGGCTACCCTTGATGGTTTGGATGTGAGTTTGTTAAGAGATGTCATTGGTAAGGATGATTGTGATGATGATGGTTGAGAATGTATTTATAGTGGAGGAAAGGTTTAAATTAGGAAGAATGAACATTTAAAGGATCAAATCCAAGAAATGTTTGTGAATTTAGGGAAACAGTAGCTAAGTCTAGAGGGTATTTGGTCAAAAGGGGATGAATTAATAATCTTCCTCTTTTTGATGATGACAAAATATAAACTCATTTTAAATAAAATTAAAGATGTCAAATTATTAAATGATTTATGTTCCATTTCTCCCCCTTTTTGTCGAATTCAAAAAGAATGATCGTCGAGTTTGTTGAAGGAAGAAAGAAATCGACGATATCAGGACTCCCCCTTGATGTGTGCTCCCCCTTGTTCGGGGCACCAAGGGATCGATCTTATAAAAATTGTTTTGCTACAAAACAAAGTTAGAAGTACAAGTGCAAGACAAATATCTTTCAAGGTAACATATTGCATTTAAATCAACAAAAGAAGAGTTTCATTCCACCAACAAGAAACTCATATATTAGCACAACCAACTAATATATTGATGCAAAGTAAAACTAGAGCTAATACAAGATAAAGAGACATGATACTACATAAGTTTTAAATGATTCATGATTCATAGAGAATGACTTTTTAAACAAAATGTCTTTAGATTTTCAATTATTAAGCCATTTGAAACGGGTTTATGGTGGAGGTGGAAAATGGGTTGTTAAGGCGGTGGTTAGAAGATACTCGAGATGAGCAAACATAATGTTCATTTCATCTCGAAGGTTTAAATGGAGGTTACGGTTATGGAAGCAACAAATACAAGTTGATCCATGATAGTCATGATAGTTGTAGAAAAGAGGATGACCCATGATAGGTGGTTGAGGTTGTGGTGAAGATGGTGGTGATGAAGTGTCATGAATGTGATCAAGAGGAGTAATTGGAGACAAAAAAAGTGTGATATCCAAGGAAGGATGACTTTGAAGTGGTTGAGGGTTTAAAGGTCTAGGAGGGACATCCAAGATGTTTTCAAGCAAAGGGTTCAAAGGTTGAGGAGAGGTTGGTTCATTTGAGGATGGAGGTGAAATTTGAAGTTTTGATTGAAAGGAAGAAGATGTATTATCTTGGCTTGAGGAGGTTTGATTTGTGGATGAAGTTTTTGATGGTAAATTTGGAGGAGTTAGAGATGAGGAAGTGGTGGTAGGAGAAGGTGTAGTGGTGACTTCTTCATCACTAGAGATGTTGATAAATATATGTCTAGGAGGGATTATGGTTAATCTGATTTTCTTGGAAGGGTTTGAAGAAGAAGTATTGGTGGAATTCTTGGTAGAATGAGGTGATGAAGATGATGATAGAAGAGAGTTCATGATTTAAGGTGGAAGAGATGGATTAAAGAAGTAAGGCATGGGGTTTGAGGTTTGAGATTCCAAAAAGGTGTTTGTCAAAATGCAGAAATTATAGCTGTGGCTAGATGGGATAGTGGTCAACTGCACAGAAATTTAGAAGGTCATAGTAGAATAATCCGTGACCTCTGATGGCGGTCCCTTAATTATCTGGCAGTCCCAAATATATTGGGGGGCCGCCCAGTATTTAAGGGGGC